>JAULBY010026506.1:0-16916 GCA_032358315.1 Ophiocytium majus | reverse complement strand
GCGCCGGCAGCCCCTGCCGCCCCTCCCCCCTGCTCAACAGCGGCGGCCGCCGTGGAGGCAGCAGAGGGGGCGGCGGGGGAGGGGGGGTGGGAGGGGGACGGCAGCGCGAGGCGGGACAGGAGCACACAGACGAGCGCGCCTGGGGGGGGCGGTGGCGGGGGCGGCAGCGGCGCGTCGGATGTGGCGTGGTGGTCAGACAGCGATGTTGGCGAGGGGGGCGGCGGGGGCGGGGGCGGCGGGGGGGGCACAGCACCGCATGGGGACACGGAAGAGGAGGGGTGCACATTGCCCGATGAGGATGAGACGTGCAGCGCAGCGTCAGGGAGGTGGTGGGGGGGGGACAGCAGGGGGGCAGGGGGGGGTGCCGGCGCGAGCATGAGTAGGCGAGGCAGCGCTTGCATGTCCGGCTCGCACCCTGGGGATGCGGGTGCGACGGTGGCCAGCAGCGGCGATGGCTGCACGGGCGCGCGGTGAGTTAAGTGTGCCAACTGTGTGTGTTGAGTGTGTTGCGTTTTTTGTTGAGGAGGCGTCAGCGGCCGGGCGGGAATGCTGCCGCTGGCAGTGGTGCTTGTGGCGCTTTTGATGCCCGCACAGTTATCCGCCCGCAGGCACAGCGCCAGGCATGATGTAGCTGGCCATGCACAGGCGCACAAGTGTACAAGTCTGTGCGTAGTGCTGCCGCTGGCATTGTAGCGCACGCGCAGCCGGTACACGCCCTCCCCCACCGCTTCTTCCCCTCTGTGTGCGTGTGTGCTTTTTGCTCCAATGGGAGAAAAATTGCACGTTTTGTTTCGTAAAGAATTGTCGCTGTCAATCAGATGTGATCTTGCAGGTAATACTTCAGCAGTATATACACATACTTCAGTAGTAAGTTCTAAAATGTGGGTTGTTATGTGCCCTGTGCCGCGGTGTACCAGGCGTCGCACGGACGAGCTGCACGAGGACAACCACATACTGCGCGACGCGTGCTTGCGCCTGGAGTCGGAGGTCGCAAAGCTGCGCAACGTCGTGGCTGTCACGGCCGCCGCCGCCAGCGCCCGCCCTTCGCCCGTTGCCGTCCCACCGCAGGCCGTGGTGGCGCCGCCCGTGCGCGCCGCGCGCATGTCTCACATGGTCATCCCTGAGCACACGCACTTTGCCTGGGAGGTGAGTGACTGCTGCTGGGGTGGCTGCACCGCTCCTGCACGGCGTTGTGTCTGTGGGCTGGTGTGTTTGCCGGTGCTGGGGTTGTTGCTGCGCGGTGAGAGAAGAGAGCCCGAGAGGGCTTTGGTGGCACCCATTGGTTGTGGGATCTCCCTGAATACTTGAGTAGCTCTACCTGGGTATTGTATCGCTTTTTTTGCTTGCGGCCGTCTGTGGGGTGGCGCCACTGGTCGTCTGTGCATGTAGCGCTCTCGCCTGGTTACCTCCCCCTCTCTCAACTAGAGTTGACGTTGGCATTGGACAGCGCCCATTTCCAATGTCAACTTGACGTTTTAGGCGAGTGGGGCGGGGGGGGGAGGGACAAACTGGGCACACGGTATTGATACGTTTTACTAGTACACTCTAGTACTGCGAAGTGTACACCACATCTGTGTATACATTACCACTACGTGGTAGTGGTTGTATTTATTTGCACTTGTGGACGTGCGACAGCCCATGCCATGCATGCCAGCCAGCACGCTCATGGCGATGGCACGCGCCCGGCAGCGCCCACTCACGAACTCACGGCATTGAACAACGAGGAGCAGGAAGTGCTGCTAGCAGGCACGACTGAGCCGCCGGGGCTCCACCTGCTGGCAGTATTACGTACTACAGTAGATAAAACTACAGTATTACATGTATGGTACTGCTACACACATGACCCCCTCCCCAGAACGTCCACAATGCCTCAGCATCCCTGTCAACCGCATGCCAAATACGCACAGCACACCAACCACCCCAAGCGTGCATGCCCTCCCCTGTATACTTGGAGTACATACACAGTGCACCCGTGATTAAGTGCGGGGCAGTGTCACCCCCCTAACACCCCGCGCTGAAGCAAGACCCGTGCTAAAGCAAATACTTCGAAGTACTTCGAAGTAGGACATTGTGGTATTGTTTTTAAATACTTCGTGTCTATACAAGTATGTGTGTGTGACAGGTCTCTGGACCCCGCACCAAACCGCATGCCGCACTAAAGCACGCGTGCACTGCATGCATATGCCGCAGGTAATGAGCGACGACGGCCGAGGCCCCATGTCCTGGCAGCGCCAGCAGGACATGCGCCACACGCACTACACAGGCTACGCCCCCGGCCCCGCGGCCGACCCCGCCTACCTCTCCATGTACCTCATCCCCGAGCAGTTCACGGCCCCAGGGGCATACGCCGCCTCAGCACTTGTTGAACTTCCCGCCGACAGCACTGCCGCGGCGCTGCCAGGGGCGGAGGGCTTGGTGAAGGGGGACCCTAGAAGGGGCTCCGCCGTGCCGTCGCCGCCGCCGCCGCCCGCGGGGGGGGCGGTGGCGACGGCTGCGGGGGGAGGGGGCGGCGGCAACCACCAGGTGCGCGGGGCGCGGCTTGTTGATCTTGTTGCGTGCATGCGAGTGCTTGCGTGGGCGTGTTTGTGTGGTGTTGCGGGCGGCGCCATGACGTGTGCATGTGTCCTCGCTGTGGTGCCCAAAGTTGTGCTGGCGCCAGGGTTATGCGCAGGACTGTTGTGCATGCGTTGCGGTGGTGGTGATGTTGCTGGCTGGCGGCACGCTCTTGGATGCCACCTTCCCCCTGCACCTACTACATACTCAACACACAGTACTCAAACGCAGTACTCAAGCACATACTCAAGTATATACATGCCCCCTTGTACTCCCCATGTGCTCAGCAGACGGCGGCACATGCGGACAGCGCGACCCTGGCCGCCCTGGCCGACGATGACTACTACACACTCAGGCGCAGGCTTGAGGCACAGGCGCTGGCGCTGGGAACGGGCCTGGGAACGCGCGGGGGGCGCGCCGCCGGGGAGGCCGCCCTGCGCACGCGCCTGTGCCAGGAGGTGGCGGCGTTTGTTGACTTTGTCGTGAGCGAGGAGCGCCGAAGGTATATGTACTTGAAGAGATAGATACTATGCTCGTAGTAGAAGTAGTATATTCTCGTATAAGTAGTAGTAGCATACCTCGAAGTGTTACACCACTTGAGTATACTGCTGGTAGGATGCACATGCATATCTGTACAGTGTGCACGTGTAACTCGTTGATGAGGAGCAGTGGGGCGAGAGAGGTGCGGGCGGCCTGCGAGTGTACCTGGCACTCACTGGCTGTGCTGCACTGCATGCGACTGCTGGCATATAGCACACTGCAAGTCTGATGACCTTTGCTGTCGCTGGCAGCTCACTGCCTACCAGCAGCTGGCAAAAGGTTGCGACAAGCGCGCTGCGGCACCATTCACTGTCACCTGTTCAGGAGCGGCAACAGCACAGTCAGTCAGCTACCATGCAACTGCCACAGCTACCAAGTCTCACATACACTTCAGCACGTCATGCTGGCAGCATGCAGACCCGCTCCGGTCACCATTCGCCAAGTCTGCAGTACCCTACTGCCGGTGTTTACCGTGTCGGCCCTAGGGCGCCCGCACAGCTTGTCCCATACTCCCTGCGCCAGTCATGGTTGTGCACTTTTGTCCAGTACGCGAGCCTTACTCGCCCCAACTTTCCGCCAAACCGTCCCCTTCCCCCCGCGACCCAGGGTTTGACGCCAAGTGGATAGCGTACCACCGCTCAACACGAGGATAGAGCGTCGCTGCTGACTTGTGTCAACGCTGGGGCGGCCACAATGTTTACCATGTTCCCTGCCGCAGTCATTCCGCTGCCTGTGCACGTGCCCAGAATTGCATGTGCCATTCACCCCTGACTCCCTTCCCCCCCCCCCCTCCCTCCGCAACCCAAGGTTTGACGCCAAGTGGATAGCGTACCACCGCTGCCGCGCGGTTGTGCGCAGTCTGTGGCCACGCGCGCAGGCCAACCTCTATGGGTCGTTTGTCACCGGCCTGGGCTTGCCCTGGAGTGACCTGGACCTCGTCATCTGGCTGCCAAAGGTGCGAATTTCGCATATACTTGAAGTACAGCATACTTGAAGAAGTATATATGTGGGGAGACCTAGAGTTTTTCGCTCCTAGATGAGTTTTCATACATATATACTTCAAAGTATATGTTTACCACTCACAAGTATCAAGCATTTTTTGCCCTGGAGTGACCTGGACCTCGTCATCTGGCTGCCAAAGGTGCGAATTTCGCATATACTACGTAGTATTTGTTGAAGTACAGCATACTTCAAGAAGTATACTCAAGTACTTCAAAGTATACTTCAAGTATGTTTAGCACTCACATGTATCAAGCATTTTTTGCCCTGGAGTGACCTGGACCCCGTCATCTGGCTTCCAAAGGTGAGACATTCGCAAACAAGTACTTGAAGTGTACCGGTACTTCTGAAGCATGTATGGTATACTTCTTAAAGTGTATTCACATACATGTATATATATCATACATGTACATGTATGCTGCGGCAGTATCTACAAAAAGTATGCACCTAGAAGTATGTACATGCCAGATCGCTGCACACCTGGGCTGGCTGGCCCAAACACCTCCGTGTCCATACAAGCAGTGCATGCACCATCTGGTGCTGATGACAGCCGGTTTGTCACTGTTCAGGCGTCTCTTCACCAAATAAACAGCACAATCTCATGGTGCACCTGGGGGGGGGGGGGGTCATGCACACTGTGCAGCAGACCTGCTGCGCCTGGCGACATGCACAAAACGAGACCGCAACCTGCCAACTTCAACTTCAACTTGTACTTAGCTATTACTTCAACTTGCACTTGCAGGTGCGCAAAGACGCGCCCGCGGTCACGCCGGGCGCCCTGGAGGGCCGCAATGCCATCAAGGAGACCTGGCAGCAGGAGCTGGCGCGCAGCCTCAGCGGACAGCCATGGGTAGAGCGAGACTCCATCAAGATCATCAGCCACACGGCGGTTCCCGTCATCAAGCTTACCACGCAGGTGAGGGCTGGCACCGCCAGCTCTGGCACAGCAACAGCAGGCGCTGCTCCGGCAGAGCAGGGAGGCGTGCTGGTTGTGACAAGGTGGACAGTGGGTGCGTGTGTGTGGGGGGGGGAGGGGGCACCTGTGCTGGCAGTGCTGCCGGCACCATGTGCACCTGCCTTCCCACTGCCACCACCGCATCGACAGTGCACACCCCCCTTTAACAACGCCACTCCCATCAACCCCCTCCCCCCGCCACCGCTGCGCGCTCTCCAGGGCTCTGGCGCCCCCCCCCGCGATGCCCCCGCCACCAAGCACCAGCCAGCCGACCCCGGCACCCCTCCCACCACCTCCGCCGCCACGCCGCCGCCGCCCGCCCCCGAGTTCCCTCCCGTACATGTTGACGTGTCGTTTGAGGGCCAGTGGCACAACGGCCAGGCGTCCAACCGCCTCGTGCTGGGCCTCATCGAGGAGCACCCCGCGCTGCGGCCGCTGGTGATTGTCCTGAAGCAGTTTCTCAAGGAGCGCGGGCTGTGCGAGAGCTACACGGGCGGGCTCAGCAGCTACGCGCTGGTGCTGCTGGTGGCGAGGTTTTTGCAGGAGCAGGCGAGCCAGCTCGACGCGGGCGCGCTGCTGGCGGGCTTTCTCGACTTTTTCGGCAACACGTTTGACCCGCGCACCACGGGCATCAGCGTCACGCGCAGGTGGCCATGACCCTGCCTCGCGTGGTGCGCACGCACCTGCTCTCACCGGAATGTGTACCTGAAGAAGTATGTGTGGTTTTATTATTGTATGTGTGGTTTTGGGCGCACGAGAGCCCATGCCGTGCGTGCCAGTGTACATGTACCCATGCCCGGCAGCGCATGCATTGTGGTTGCGCAAGAGCCCATGCCGTGCATGCCAGTGTACATGAAGCCATAGCAGGTGCCCGGTAGTGTGTATGCACATGTCACATGTGTGTATACCCTCTGTGCAACCAAGAGCAAGAAGCGCTGCTAGCAGGCACGCCCGAGCCTCCGTATGTGCGTTATCGGTCTGCACTTGTCTTCTCCCAATACCTCACATCTGCTCCCTGGCCAATGCTGCCATGTCTGGCTGCAGGTGCTACTTCTCTCGGCTGTCACAGACACCCCCATGGCCTCCCATGGCTGCGTCAGTGCAGCCCTCGCCAGGCATGGGCGGGCAGGTGTTTTACGCGCCGCCGCCCCTGCCATCACATCCCTACCGCAGGTAAGGCCCCCACACAGCCGCCCGCTTCAAAACTGCATTTGCCACCGCTACCGCTGCTGTCTTGCTGCCATTGCCGCGCCACACCCGCACCTCGTCTCACGCAGACACCTTCAAAGCCCCCCCGCAACACGCCACCACGCCATGCCCTTGCCATGCCCTTGCCCACCACAGTCTGCAGCTGCCACACCCATCCTCTCCCCCCCCCCCGCACCCCTCCCCTTCAACTGCCGCTGCCGCACCCGCTTTATTGCTACTCACCACCAGGGGCCCACACATGGGCGGCGCGGGTGGCTATGGCGGCGGCGCCAGCGGCAGCGGCGCCAGCCCGCGCGAGGGCGGCGTCCCCTACCGCTTCGACCCCCTCTTCATCGAGGACCCTCTGGCCCTCGGCAACAACGTCGGCCGCAACTGCTTCCGCATATACCAGATCAAGCGCGCCTGGAGCGACGCACACGCGGCGCTCCAGCGCGCCATGGACGCCACTGATCACGCCGCCGCCGTGGTGGCGCTGGCCCGGCCGTGCAGCTGCGGCGGCGGCGGCAGCGGGGGGGGGGGGGCGCGGTGGCTGCTGCACAGCCTGATACTGCCGTTCCCGGGGGCGCGTGCCAGGCGGTGCGGCGGCGGCGGGTGTTGCTGTGGCGCGTGCAGCGGTGGCGGCGACGGGGGGTGCGATGCCTCGCTGGGCGATCCCGGCGGGTGACCGTGCTCAGCAGCCGTCTTCTGTGTGGTAGTCGCTGTCTTGGGGTTGGATTGCATGGACAGGGGGCATACCATACTTTGGGGTGGGTGCCCCCCCTCCTTCCCCTGCAGAAGTTTTGGCGGTGCCGCACTTGGCTCATGTGCTGGGGGTTGCGGCGACAGCTGCTGCTGCGCGGGCGGTGGTGTCACACTTAAGTTTGTCTGTACAAATTGATGCGCGCGGCGCACGTGTACAAAGCTGGCGCCTGCACGCGCGCCGCCACGCAGGGTGTGTGGTGCTGCACCTCCTCAGTGTGTGTGTGTGCTCCGCACATGGGAGTTGGTCAGCATGTTGTGTGTGTTGTGAGACGCCTGTGTGTGGTCAGACATGGCAGGCGTGGCAGTACGCGCACAAACATGCACACATGTGCAAACCACACCCCTGAGAGGCACTTGGCAGCTGCCAGGTCTATGGAGTAATGTGACAGTGCATTAGCTGGTGTGCAGCGCTGCCCAAACATGGCAGAAACACTCACTGCCAGGCAGCGCAGTCCCCCCATCCCCCTTCCCTGTCCTTCCCTCCCTCGCAACGCTGTTGTTGATTGCTTTTTGTACACTTACCCCCCCCCCCCCAGCGCTGCCATTGCTGCTACTGGTGATGCTTGCACAGCCATTGCGCTGCGCTGCAATGCGGCACAACCCATCATTGGTGCACACACACAACTCACAGCTGATGCAGCTGCTGCTGTTGCAGCAGCGCCCCCTTGCTCATGCCGTTGCGACGTACGTTGGCAGCCTGCCGCTGCCGACCGCTGCAGCGCTGAGCACTTGTCCGCACCGCCCATGCCGCTGAGCACTGCTGCCGCCAAGCAACAGGCCTGTCAGAACAACCGCCGAGTCACAACATCAACTACCAGGATTGCAGCCCCCCTGTCCCCCCCCCCCCCCCCCCCCCTCCTCCTCTCCCCCCTTTGCCTGCCTTTTCCTCTGCCCTTTCCTCAGCATTTTTTCCTGCTGGCGAGCATCCTCTGCACATGCTGAGCAAATTCCTCGCGCGAGCATGCGGACTGGATGAATGGGTGCAGCAGGAGCTGGTCCGCGGTCGCGCGCCGCTCCACCTGCTCAGCAGAGCGCAACGACGTTGTGTGCATGTCTGCTCAGCAGCAGCGAGGGCAGCGCGATGTGTGCATGTGTGCTCAGCAGCACAAGCGCAGCAGCGTTGTGTGCGTGCGTGCTCAGCAGCAGCGAGGACATGTGTGCCTGTGTGCTCAGCAGCAGGGAGGACAGCGGCGTTGTATGCGTGTGCATGTGTGTTCAGCAGCAGGAAGGGTATGTGTGTATGTGTGCTCAGCAGCAGCGAGGGCAGTGGCATTGCGTGCATGTGTGCTCAGCAGCAGCGAGGGCATGTGTGTATGTGTGCTCAGCAGCAGCGAGGGCAGCAGCGTTGTGTGCATGTGTCCTCAGCAGCAGTGATGGCAGCAGCAATGTGTGCAATGGTGCTGAGCAGCAATGAGGGCAGCGGCGTTGTGTGCATGTGTGCTCAGCAGTAGCGATGGCAGCGCAATGTGTGCATGTGTGCTCAGCAGCAGCAGCATCAGTGGTGTGCTCAGCACAAGAGCGGCAGCGCCCAAGTGCTCAGCAGCACCACGCGCGTGCCTCAAAGCCGCAGAGACAACTTGGGAGTGGGCAACATGTAGCAGGCAGGTGCACCTGTGCAGCCTAGTTGACACGGGGTCAGCACAGGTGCCTGCACGTCGCACCGATCTGCATGCCTCTGCAACTCCGGCAAGACAGAAGCTCTTCGCAGCGATCGCATTCCACAAGGGCAGCACCGTGAGTATGTGCTTAACTTCAACTTCTACTTGCAGTATGCACTTCAATAACTTGACAGGACACCGTGCGTGCGGTGTGTGTGGTGACATTGACTCACATCGATGTCGAGGCACCTAGACAGGAAGTGGGTGAATGCTCGGGACCACTTGGCGCTCTCAGCCAGCTGTGGCGGGGGGTTGATGCTGATGAGCAGGAGGGCGCGCAGGGGGGGCTCGTGCAAGAGGGGGGGCTCCCCCTCTGCCATCTCCAGCGCTGTGATGCCCAGGCTCCACACGTCCACCTTGCCATCGTACTCCAGTCCCTGCAGAGTTGAAGTTGGCAGGTTTGAAGTTTGTGTGTCAGTCCACACACGCACGGGAAAGTGTGGCACGTAACACCAACACACCGGGGTTCTCCCCCCTCCTGGGGGTGGAGTTTGCATACATGCTACTACTACGTAGTAGTGATGGTAGTCCAAAGTCACGGCGGGATGTGCGCACCGCACCGCCGGGTTGAAGTCTGTATATTAGTCATAGAGACATGAGGGCATGTGTGCACCAGCTATACAACAAGATCTATGGGGGGGGCGGCTCCGCGGCCTGCCCTGCGGCTGCCGGCGGGAACAGCAGTGGCATGTGTCGGTAGGCGTCCAGGTCGGGGGCAGGTTGACCCGCCGCCGGGAGGACGGAGCGCCATTCTGCCATCACCACTTCCGATATGGTGCGCTGCAGGGTGAGGGAAAGCTTCTGACGCCAGCGCGCCACGCAGCTCGTGACTGTGAACAGCCCATAGCTGAGCTGGGACTGACGCACTGCAGGAGTCGAAATCTGTCATAGCAGAGAATGATGGTGCCAGCAGCAGCAGCCTTGCTGAGCTGGCACTTGCACGGTTGCGGCAAAGCGTGTGTACATGCTCAGTCCCTATCGACACTGCCTCAGTGCAGAGAGCTGCACATGCCATGCGCATCAGGTGTGCCCCAGTGCCCCGCAGCTACGGCTGTTGTGGTACTCACGGGAATGACCCGTGATAGTAAGAGGAGCCACACTCGCTTCTGCCACAGCCGTCACCCCCCAAATGTGCAGCAGTCATCCCAGGTACCGCCGTAGTACCTTGATGATTTCACGGGCCATCCAGCAGGGCGTTCAATTCATCCCCAGAAAGGGGAGTGCATATTATGAATGAATATACCTCAAGAATTAGTACATGCATACTACGTAGTATTATATTACGTATGCGTATCAATATACTACTACTACTGAAGTACAGAAGTGGTATGCATAGTTTGTCGCAGGTAGGTACCTTGATGATTTCAGGGGCCATCCAGTAGGGCGTTCCCACCACACTGGCGCGCTTCTCCTGCTCCGTTGTCAGGTTGGCCGCAAACCCAAAGTCTGCCAGCTTCACGTGGCCCTCCATGTCCACCTGACAATTACAAGTGAAGGGTGCATGCGCGGAAGCAGCAGTGCTCAGCAGCAGCAGCACCCTCTGTTCAGCAATGCTCTGCAGCAGCAGTCTGTGCTCAGCAGTGCTCAGCAGCAATATCTGTAGCTTCTACTCAGCAGTGCTCAGCAGCAGCACCCTCTGCTCAGCAGTGTGCTCAGCAGCAGCAGCCTCTGCTCAGCAGTGTGCTCAGCAGCAGCAGCTGCAGCCTCTCCTCAGCAATGTGCTCAGCAGCTGCTGCTGCAGCCCCTCCTCAGCACAAGGCCACGCCGCACCCACGACAGCCGTGCGCATATGCCTGAGTCCAGTGGGTGCATGCCCCCACGTCAAGCGTGGCCGCTGCAGTCCCAGCGGCAGAGCGTGCCAACACGCAGCACGCATGCAAAAAGCAGAGGAGACTGGCTAGCCGGCAGGGGAGCAGCCTTGCAGCAGAGGCCGGGGCGTGCACAGGCGGTGTCTGCAACTTCGCGGCGAGTGGCGCTGAGGAAGGGAGCGCGGTGCCACTTACCAGGACGTTGTCGGACTTGATGTCGCGGTGTAGGCGGTACTGCCCGTGCATGAACGCCAGCGCCATGAGCACCTGCAAGGCGGCAAGCAGTTTTTCAGTTGCAATGCCGTTACACAGGCGGGAAGCCTGGTGCGGGCAGCGGCAGGCCACCAGCATGGCGCGCTTCCTCATCCAGCACACATATAGTGATGGGTCATGGCATATAACGTACCGGTATTATACACGTTACACAAAATACGGCGTATTTCTACGCCCAGAAACACGATATACGGCGCATTCGCCGTATAAATACGTGCATCTATATACATTGTACGTCGTTACATACGCTATACGGTGTATAATGCAAAAATTATACCGCTGTGACCCATCACTACACATATACTACGGTACTTCGAAGTAGTATGTACTCGGAAGCATATGTCCGGCACTTGGCAACTCATGCTGTGCTGGCATTGCACGCACGCCTGGGTGCCGCTCCGGACGCCGCTGACTGCAAGCCGCGAGCGCTGTTGCGCGGTGTACAGCTTATGCAAACTTGGCGGTAACAACACTCCGTGCTACGGCGCAAAAACGTGGTGCTGCTCCAACCACTGCCCGCGCGCACACACACACAAGCTCCAGCCCACCCAGGCAGGGGGAGCGCCCCACCCACCTGCTTGCACACGTACGCAATTTGCGGCTCCCTGAAGTCCACGCCGGGCCCCAGCGTGTCTGTGAGGCTGCCGCCCTGCATGCAGTCCATGACAATCACCACCTCGGAGCGCGTCACGTACGCCTCCCGGAGATTGACAATGTTGGCGTGGCGGCTCAGGCACTGCATGCCAATCTCGTTGCGCAGGTCCTCCAGCTGCGCGCGCGCGTGATCATGAACGCACATGCATTGCTGGTGTTCATGAATGTGGCAATCATGATCATGTGCATGGTGATTGTGAACATGTGCTCGTTGCACAGGTCCTGCAGCTGCGCGCGCGCGTGATCATGAACACATGTGGACTGTGTTCATGAACATGTTTGGTCATGATCATGTACATGGTGATCATGAGCACATGTGATAATGAGCACATGTGATAATGAGCACATGCATGTGTGTTCCTTGAGGCACGCGCGGGCGGAGCATGGTGTACATGATCACCAACACTTTGATCATGGTTCATGAACACATGTTCATGTGCATGAACGCGCGGCAGTAGGCCGAAATGACGTCCCATGACATGAATGCACACACACAGACATACACACACACCGGCTGCAGCAGCAGGCGGGGTGGGTGGGTCCGCAGCCACTGGCAACTATGGCAGCAGCCTTCGTTTAGTCAAAGCAGAGCGGTCGGTCCTCTCATCACCAGAACAGAACTTGAGTGCGCACTTCTCGCCGGTGCGGACATGCGCATGAACACACACATGTTCACACACATGAACACACACATGGAGCAGAGTGGTCTGTCACTCTCATCACCTCAGAGATGGGGCAGAACTTCAGTGCGCACTTCTCGCCGGTGCGGACGTCGGTGCCGCTGTAGACGGTTCCGCTCGCGCCCTGCCCCAGCTTCTTCATGTCCGTGTAGTACTGCAGGGGGTCGTCTGTCCGCATCTGCACCGCCTGAGTTGTGTGCTCAGCGGCAGGCAAGCACGCAACGCAGCCTTGCTCAGCAGCTAATGGCATTAACATGCTCAGCAGCTGAATAATGCTCAGCACTTGTCACCAGGCGCAGTGCTGAGGAGCGGTCACGGCTGCGGCATTGCACCTACATGCAACGCTCGCCATGCAGTCGTATCATGTTGGGAACACCCCTTCTGCTGCTGCCACACCATGTGCGAAGCCTGCTGCAGAGGACAACTGGTGCCAATGCCTACCGCATGTGTGCTTAGACCTGGGCCACACGCTTTCCACAGAAAACGCACCAGCCACACACACAGCTCGCACTGGTGTGTCCGCCACAGCCGCCAAACTTCTTATTCGCTCCCTCTGCAGACGCAGTGGCTTCACTAGCTGATGGCCTACCTGCACACATACTTTGAAGTCCAACTTTGACTTCAACTGTGGTGCACACTGCTGGGCCCTGCTGCCCACGCACACACTGGAGCTCTGCTGGCGCTGGCGCCGCCGCGGCTGCCGCTGGGCACCTCACCTCGTGCAGCTAATTCTGCACGGATTCGGCGGTGGGGGGCGCTTGCTTCTAACGCGCTTCAATTCCAGGCACGTGTTAACTTCAACTACAACTACAACTTCAACTTTGGTGGCACACACACGCGCTCTGGCGCTGCTGCGCGCCTCACCTCGGACAGCTTGTTCTGCGCGGGATTCGGCGGGGGGCGCCTGCTTCTAACGCGCACATGTCAACTTCAACTACAACTTCAACTTTGGTGGCACACAAGTGCTGCCGCGCGCCTTGACCTCTGACAGCTTGTCCTGCACGGATTCGGCGGTGGCCACATGGAGGGCGCGCGCTTCTAAGCGCCACATGTGTACTTCAACTTTAACTTCAACTCTGGCACATGCAGCTGCGCGCCTCACCTCGGACAGCTTGTTCTGCATGGAGGCGGCGGTGGGGGGCGCCTGCTTCTTTCCGGGCACGGCGAGCGTCCCCTTTCCCTTGTCCATGTGGAAGGCCAGGGCGTCCAGCACGGCCTGTGGGTGCTCCACGGCCTCCTGCTTGGTGATGCCGCTCGCCTTGAGGACCAGGCGCCACTCGGAGGGCAGGCCTGCAGCAGCAGCACGCGAAAATGTATAGCGTGTTGTAAGGGAATCATGTGTGCGCGGGTGGTGTACAGTGGGTCAAAGGGCTTGCATGCACGCCTGCAGGCCTGCAGCAGCACACAAAATGTGCAGTGTTTTGTAAGGGGGGTCATGTGCGCACAGCTGGAACGCAGTGGCTCGGCAACTGCCACAGTGCAGGTGTGGCTAACAGCAGGTTGGCTTTCATGCAACGCTGCCCTTGCACAACAGACATATGCCATGGCTGCAGCATGGCCATGCTTGACAGTGCTGGGTAGTGACTGCACTTCCACAGGGCACGCACTGCTATTGAACTTCAACTTGAAGGCTGCCGCGCAGTGCCCACCACGTACGATCAAGCTGGGGCGCATGCTGCCAGTGTTTATGTACCACCGCAGCAGGCATTAACAGCCGATGTTGCGACGACACACGATGTGGGGGAAGTTGAAAGTCACGCGTTATCCATGCTCCCAATAAAGTGCTGGCTTGTAAAATGGACAGATTGCCAGTCCACTCACATGGCATGGCATGGCATGTCTGCCTCACAAGGGTACCTGCCTCACATACTCTCACACTGAGGTACCTGGTACGGCCGACTGCATGGTTTCACATACTGTGCAAGCTAGTAATTAACTATACAACACACACCTACACAAACCACGCAAACACGCCAATGGTCACCTGGCTCGTTAGCGCCTATATGTGTACATACTTCGAAGTACATACTTTTGAAGCACACACAACTGCACACACAAACGCGCGCATGAAGCACACACTAACAATAGCCCCCCCCCCTCACCTGTGAAGCCTGTGCTGGTGCGCATGTCCGGCTTGACGTGCAGCACGTGCTGCACATTGAAGGGCGCGCCAATCACCGCGCCCGCCGGCAGGTCGTCCGAGCGCCGCCCCCACAGCCTGAAGCGCCGCTTAACCTGCTCAGCAGCAGCACCAGTGGCAGATCAGACGTGTTCCCAGCAGCAGCAGTGGAGCAGCAGCTGCAGCGGTCCACGCAGCGCCGCTTCACCTGCTCAGCAGCAGCGCCAGGGAGTGACGGTACATTTGCTGAGCAGCAGCAGTGGCAACAGCAGACCGCAACAGAGACCCTCGCGCAAGCCGAGCGGGCGTTGCACCAGCAGCGGGTGCAGAGTCGTGTAAATGATGTGTGACACCAACCGGCAGCTGAGGAGCTGCACATGCCGCCCCCTCGCCAACTTAGGGTGGGGTGTGTGGCAGGTGTATAGCGGTTGCGCAGCGCTGTCGTAGGTGGTGAACAACCGCGTTTGGCGCCACCCACACCACATGCACGCCGGCATAGGCTCATGGAGCGGGCCAGCCTGTTCCGTGGCGGCTGTCCACCGCCACCGCCAGCAGGGTGCGCGAAAAAACGTACATTCTTTTACGTTCACAAAAGACTTCTCCGTCCACAGAGCATGTCGCCCGCACTCAGTGGGTTTTCCCACGCTTTCCATAGTGGCATTCCCCTCAGCCTCACAAGCATACGGTCTCACATAGCCATGCCACCGCCAGCGCTGCTGCTGCACCCATGGGTGTGGACAGTACATGGCAGTACCGCAAACACTCCACAATCTCTGTGGTGGCTGTGCACACACACACTTGCACAGGCGGGCGGTACACACTCCACCACGTGCTTTGTGCAGCTGCTCTGAGCATGCTTTGACTCACAGTGTTGGCGCTTCACAGATCGACAGTGCCTAACATGCACAACAGTGTGTGTGCCGATGCCACTGGAAAGAAGCACAGGGCGCTGCAATGGCCCATGTACCAGGTAGTAACGGCTTTCAGCATGTACACCACTGCCAGCACGTACTCTTTCACACATACGCACTGCTGCCTACAAAAACACTGCACCCCAGAGTGTAGGGACCCCCCCTTCATGCTCACCTCGTTGGAGGGTGGCGGCGCCGCAATGTGTTTCTCCCTCGGCGTGTTTGCCGCCGTCTCCAGTGCCGTGCCCTTGGGAAGGAGCTCAGCCCATTGTGGGGGAAGGCCCTGCTCCCCAGCACAGCCGCCAAGCCAGACAGCAGCCACCATGCGAACCAAGCCAGCAGCAGGGGCAGCAGCAGCAGGGGCAGGAGCAGCAGCAGGCGCGTGGTGTGGTGTGCGCTGTGCTGGTGCCAGTGGCAACGGTTGGTGTGATGTCGACACATGGCAGCAGAGTTCCTGCGTCCAAAAGCTTAGCTTGTTGTGTGCGTTGCCGTGGGCGGCACCATGTTAGGGAGCAGCTGCTGCAGCGGGTGCGGGTGCTGCAGGGCTGCCTTGCTGTGTCCGCCCATGAAAGGGGGGGGGGGAAGTAGCATGTGTTTGCTGCAGCAACCAAACACCTGTGACACCATGCAATGCACTCTCCCTCGCGGCTCTGAAATAAAACAGCAGTGTGCGGTGTTGGCTGCTACCCTTCAGCTGCTGCGCACGGCCAACACCACACTCAAAATTGCCAAGTAGGCGCACCGATGTAACTGAGGGTGGGCTAGTTACAACTGCTGCTGCTGGAAGGTCTTCTGCAGAAGAAGCAACGGCCCCGACCCCTCACCACACACCCACCACCCCCCCCTTGCAAAGCCTGCAGCGTGCTAGCAGGTCCGTCCACACCTTGGTGGCCCTAGGCAGTGGCGGCATCTCAAGGTGGATGCACCCGGGCCGTGCTGGCAGCAGCAGCGCCACCTGCCTGCGACAGCAGCCTAACCGTAATCATGTGTTTGTATTGACCCGTAGCGAGGGCTCACCTTGAAGGCTCCTGATGCGGGGTCGAACTCTACGTGCATGTGCTTTTGCACATCTGCCGCCGCCACCGCACCCAGCCCAGTCGCACGGCAGCGGTACCAGCACCACAGCAGTTGGCAGCGGCAGCAGCAGCAGGAAGTGAAGTGCACTCAGAGATAGGACGGCAAGGAGACCAGCAGCAACCTTGCCCCAGGCGGACAGCAAGCAGGTGCAGGGGCTGCGGGGTGGTGCTAGGTGGGCCTGACGTGGTCATCGGCCCACAAGCTGACGCCAACACCAACCATAGCGCCGCGGAGGCAGGGCAGAAAGTGCAGTTTGGCGGGGGGTGCGGGGGGGCCGCGCACCTGTAGGTTCTGAAATCTCGCCAGCTGCAGCAGCTGCTTCGCTTAGGGCACTCATCCCTCCTGGGTGGTGCGGTCAGCAGCGCCCAGCCAGAGGCCCTCCGCTGCCGCAGCCACTGCTGCTGCTGCTGCGCCTTGCTGCGCTCCCCTCGCTGCTGCTGCCGGTGCTGTTGGGCTGAAATTGCTCCCGAGTGATCAAGAAACCAGGCGTTTCGAACGGGCGCTGCTCAGCGGCTCCACCGCTAATATAGAAATGGATTGTAGGCCACTCATGTGGTGTGGGCCGACGTGTGTTGACCCTTCATTTTACTACTAGCCCTGCAGGGCACCCTGGAGGGTGACCTGCCGTGGCAGGTCGAGCCCTAGCTAGCCTGCGGGCACCAGCTAGCCCTCTTCTTGGTCCGTACACGTGTACATACTTGTCGTGCATTTGATTCGTGTCATGGCCGCCAGTGAGCGT
>JAULBY010026495.1:0-16916 GCA_032358315.1 Ophiocytium majus | reverse complement strand
AGGAGGGATTATCAATTCACAACAACCGTGTGGAGGAGGCGGTGCTGGCGGTGACATGGAGGGTAGCAGCAGGGGAAGCAGTATGGGCGGGAGCGGTGGTGCTGCCAGGCCTACCAGGGAGCAGCTGTTGGCACAATGGCAGGAGAAGCGCGCAGCAACAGCAGGCCTCAAGTCAGGGAGAAGCAGCAGCAGCCATGGCAAAGAGAATTTTGCCAAGGGAGGGGCGGCGGCGAACAGGACACCTTCCCCGCCTTCTGCCGTGGCATGGACTTCTGAGCACGTCAAGTCCAGCGGCAAGGTGTCGCCGCCGCCCGCGCGCAGTAGCATGCCAGTGGGCCACCGGCCGGCCGACGCTGCTTGCGGCAGAAGCTCCACGCCGAGCCGCGCTGTCCACTCGGCGAAGCCAGCAGCAGCGGCCAGGCGAGAGGCTGCTGCCTCCGTGGGTGGGGGGGCTGCATATTCTTCGGGGAAGGGGGTGCGGGTACCTCAGCGTGCCGGCACTGCAGCCAGAGGCGTTGCAGCTTCGAGTTCGCCCGCTGGAAGCGATGTCCCCTCCGACCGGTCGCCACGGCAGCGACAGCAGCCATCGCACCTCATGGAGCAGCAGCGCGAGAAGGAGCATCAGCCGGGGCAGCGACAACAGGGCGAGCTGTGCGGGGGCCAACACCACGCGGCGTCAGCTGCTCCTTCCCCACCAATCATTGATGGCCTCAACTCTGTGGTGATGGGCACACCTATTTCAGATGCACCAGCTGCGGAGGCACCGTCTGGTCCTGAGCCACAGGCACCGGCATTGTCTCTACCATCTCCCACTCTGCAGACACCAATCGGATCCTGTGGTGGTGATGCAATACAAGCGCCACCCCCCAACAACACCTTCACACCAGATGTGCCCGCTGCACACCACAGCAGCAGCCGTGAAAATGGGCAAGCTGTGCAGCCTGCTGGTGCTGTGACGACAGCGGCGGAGCTTGAGGACGATGCTGCTGCAAGCTCAGCGCTGAGCATGGAGGGCTGTGCGGCAGGTGTGGCACTGGCGGAGCTATGTGCGGACCTGTGGGGCGATGACAGCTGTGGGGGAGGCGACAGCGACATTAGGCAGCGCCGCTCAAGCAGCCGGAGGCGCCTCACGCTGACGCCCCATACATTGCGCGCCCACCGCGGCCTGCTGTCGCCTCCGCACCTTGGCAGCAGCACCGGCACCAGCAACACGATATTTGCTGATACGGATGCTGGCGCCATGCAGGCGCCTTTGGCAGAGGTTGGTGCCAGCTGTGCGCACACCTCAGGCCCGGAGACTGCGCTGCCACACCAGCCCGTCCGCGCCAGTGCTTGCTGCACAACACCGGTGCCAGCGGTGCGCAGTCGCTCTGACACACCTGGTGTGGCCATGCACGTCTGCACCGGCTTGGCGACGCTGCCGGCGCACGTGCCACCAGGCGCAGCATCAACCACAACACCACACAGCACGGAGGCGGAGGATGGAGCTGCTGTCACGGCTGCCGATACTGCAGCTGCTGCTGCCAAGCACAGGCCGCACACCACAGCAGCAGCAGAGGCGGCTGCCGCAGCCCTGGCGCAGGTGCTTGAGCGCGTTTTTGCGGGAGGGCGCAGCTCGTGCGCAGCTGTGTGCACCGCCACCATTGGCGCAGCAGTGCAGGAGCCGGCGACCACGTTGCAGCAGCGGCTGCCATGTGGCAGCAGTGGTGGCTCAGCAGGAGGCACTGCAGCGGTGGAAGCAGCAGCAGCAGTGGGCGCAGCAGCGGCGGCGGCGCAGTGCCATGCAGGTGTGCAAGCGGGCGATGGATGCGTTGGGTGGTGCCTCACGGAAGGGGACCAGTCATGGCCGCTGCACACTGTGCTGGAGCTGGAGGTGAGTGTCTAAGGAGCTACAAGTTGCAGCTTTGTGGCTGGCGCCCTGTCAGTACATCTGTGTTGCTGCTTGTTGTGCTTGTTGCAATGGCTTGCACCAGTCCTGGCAGGGGCAAATGTTTGGTTGCGTTTGCATACGCACGACACACTAGTGCTTGCTCAGTGCACGCCTGTCCATGCATTGCGGTTGCCTTACATGATATATCTTTGCTTGTGCCTCTTTGGGAATGTCTGCAGGAACGGTTGCGCATGTCACGCGAGGAGTGTGCAGCCCTGATGTTTTCATTGGAGGTGGCCAAGCAGGAGTCACTTGAGAGCAGTGCAAGGCTCAAAGCAGACATGGACTCGCTGAGGAAGGAGATGACGGCCATGCGCTGGGCACACGCAGACGAGGTCAGTGTTCAGTCAACGGCAGTTCGTACCACTTGTTTGCTGCATGCCGCACTCAAGGCACTGCTGACATGTACTTGACTGATAAATTACTGTCAAAGGTGGGTGTTCGCATGGTATGGGCAAGTGACTGCCAGCCATGTGGTTTCATTCAGTGATCATGCACCTGTGTGGTTTTGCGTGCACCCTCTGTTGCAGCTGGCACAATGTGAGCAGAAGCATGGCTCATCAGCGGAGCAGCAGGAGCAGTGTGTGGCACAAATGGTGGAGAGCCTGACCTCCCAGCTAAGGGCAGGTCTGAGCAAGGCTGTAGTGAGAAATAAACAGCTGGACGAGGAGCTGGCCCGTGAGAAAAGGACAAGGCAGCAGCTGCAGATGGCACTGGCGCAGTGCACTTGCCAGCTGCCGTAGGGTGCATTGCTGCGGGAGTTGTCGGGGGTGGAGTGGTTGTGACATGTTATAGATGGTGTTGACCTTGACATGCGGCACTTGGATGTGATAATCTACAGAGGGTGCTACAAGGTCCGCTTTTCTTGCGGCCTGCTGTTCTGATATGTGTGTGTGACTAACTGCGCGCATGTGTTAAATGCGCTTTTGTGCATATTGAGAGTAGTACGAAGAAGTGTGCATGCTCTGGATGAAAGGTTGTCAGCCCACAGGACAGGAGCAGTCAAAGTGTGGCAGGCATGCCCATCATACTGTGTTGTGGTCACTTGACAGGAAAAGCAGGTGATCGTGTGAGCACCTTTGCATGAGCTGTGCAGAAATGTTCACAGACACGCAAACATCTCATCAGCATTGTACGTGTAAGTTTGTGTCATTATGCCACTGTTTTCGAGCCATGGCAGTCAGTCGATCTATCACAAAGGAAGAAAGCCAATTGTAGGGCTTGTGGTGCTCTCAGTTTATGAGGGCGGGGCCCAAGCGGTGGGCAAGTATGCCGCCTATAACTTGCAGCGGCACAGGCAATGTGCCCATGCACGCCTTGCCAAGAGGGGGGGCTAACACAAAACCCAGCAGGCACTACCCCAAGTGGTGTGCCTGGCTCAAAGAGGGATAATGCAGAGGGTGCCGCACCCAGCAGTAGGTATAGGCTCAAGAGCAGGAATGCACATGCTGGCTGCTGCCACTAAAACAACCCCACAATCCTGCCGGTGCTGAAGTCAAGGTCAACATCGTAAAACCCTGGGCGTGTGGGCAATCCTGGAATGGTGGTGATGTCGCCGCACAGCAGGTACAGGAAGCCTGCGCCTGCACTGGCGCGCACGTCACGCACATGGACCGTGTGGCCAGACGGGGCACCTGCACCATGTGTGACACAACAACACCAACAGGATACAATTGGGTGTGAGTTTATGCAGCATGGTGTGTGTACGTGCGCTGACCGTGCGCACACACTAAAGCGTGCGTTCACATGGTGCATGTTCTACTATGTCGATGTAAAAGTGCGCTGCTCAGGTGTGCCCTGGGCCAAAATCACTTGCACATCATGTGGATCAGCTGGCATGCCATCAGTGCAAAAAGGATGCCTTCTATGACACCAACCGGCAACTCAATGTATATTTCAAAGAAAGGACCAAATGCACATAATGCAATAGTGTGCAACATGAGTGCTCCTGCTGCTGCCGCAACTGCTGAATAGTGGTTGACTCACCCTTTTGCGCGGGGTCCGTAGAGAGAGAGTATTGTGTCTTGGCAATGCAGACCGGCAGGCCGCTAAAGCCAGCAGCTGTGTATGCAGCCACCTTGGCCTTGGCAGTGTCTGACCAGGTCACCTCTGCAGCCTGGTACATGAGCTGGCAGACAGACTTTGCCTTCTCCTCGATGGACTGAGACAAAGGGTACAGGAACTGCGGACACCAACAGCAGTTGCAGCAGGCACGGCAGCGTCAACGTACAGCCAGCAAGTCATGACACTACTAGTAGCTGTGCCGAATGAGCATTGCAAATTTAAAGGCAGCCGGCGGGCGCTGGGCAATGAACCGTCCTGCTGGGATGTACTGTGTGGTACAAGTGTGCTACTGTAGTATATACTTCCAGGTACAACTGAAGTACCGGTATACTATAGAGTGTACTTTTAAGGATGTAGGTAAAATTCCACCCCATGAGTGGCCATGGCCCTGATACTGCTGTCACAACTGTGCAGACTAAAACCAAGGCCCATACTTGAAGTGTTTGTTCAGTTTTTGTGGGCACACGGCTGTTTGCTGTAAACTCTCCTTGAGATAGGATAGAGGGGGGAGAAAGCGTTCTGAACAACCACAGCAGGTACAAAATCTCTGACTGCAGAGAACAAACAACGTCAAGGATCAGTGAGTTTTGCTAGAGTTGTTCTGAAAAGGGGAGGGGGGTCACTTTGACCGTCCTATTTGCTACCTACTGAATGAATAGGAGGAGCTACCAGGCAAAGTACGGTGGACAAATACTTGTAGAAGTACGGTGCAATGCCCACCGGTGCAAGCAAAACTGCATGGCTGCCTCAACTGTTATGGTAGTGCCAAATGTATGCTACACTGCCTACAGCAAAAGCGGTAAGTGTATGTGGGCAGCTGCAGCACACAACAAGGTGCACCCATGCAGACAGATACTTCATAAAAATACTTTCTGAAGTATGTTAACAGCACACAGAGACACACAGACTGCACTGCCACTTCAACCACCAATCAGCAGACTCGCATGCATGACAGCTGCAGTTTCGGCAGGTACACTAGCCACACCAGTGGTGCCCAGAAATCGTGTGCATGCCACCACAAAAACAGAACCTGCACCACACTAAGTAACACACACACTTGTGAAGTCCAAAAATGTACGGCAAACTTCAGTACAGCAGCTGCGTACGGCGTCAGTGCGGTCACCTTGAAGTCAACGCCCTCGCTGCGCGCCTCCTGGCATGCCGCTATCACCGCACGCCCCAGCTCCAGCGCCCCCTTGCCGCCCTCTGCCCAGTGGTTGCTGCCCACCGCGGCACACGCGCCCGCCTCCTGCGCCAGGCGCTGCACCAGGGCCACCTCCGCAGGTGTGTCGGTAGCAAAGCGGTTGATTGCCACCACCACCTTGACACCGTAGCGCCGTGCATTTTTGATGTGCACCTTTAGATTGGCACAGCCCGCCTCCAGCAGCTCTAGGTTTTCCTCTTTGTAGACGGGGTTGAGGGGTGTGCCCGCAGACACGGGTGGGCCTCCGCCGTGCATCTTGAGTGCGCGCACGGTAGCGACAATCACCGCGCAGGAGGGCACGAGGCCGCTGGCGCGGCACTTGATGTTGAAGAACTGCAACAAAGGTACCGCAGCAGCAGCACCAGCATAACCAGGCAGCGACAGGTGACTTTATTATGCTGGCATCACCATGTGTGGCAGCTGTCAAGAGCCTAGGCCCGGTGCACTGCCGCACTAGTGGGTGCCTCGGGTGCTCACATGTTTGCAGTCAATGCTTTTGATTTTGCTACCATACAGTGCCACATCAAAGTCGTACAGCTGTTGTTTCGCGTCCTTCTGAGTATGTGCATTGTAGGCCTAGAGCGCTGTGCAGCAGGGGGGCTTGGCATCGTAATACCCAAACTTTAAAAAGCATTGCCACCCAAAGGGAGATGATTGTGAACCGGCAAAATGTGAAGTAAAGCATTGCAACCTCGCCCATAGCCCACTAGTGACCATGAGTATCGCCGGCACTGCAGTTGTGGTTATGCCTACAGTAACTGCACGTCTCTGGCAATGCACTACAGTGTATGTTTGAAGTACATGTAGATGATGTCATGTGCAACAATGTGATAAAGTAACTAGTGACACTGAAAGGCTGTAAAATGTTTGTCAGGTGCAGCACACACATACTAGGAGCAATTGAGTACAAGTACGTGCCAGTATCAACTACTTCGAAATATGCAAGCAAAAAAAAAGCCGAAGAAACTCATCTGCACTTCCACAAGTACCATGTTTGTGCCTACCAGGTTTAAGTTGAAAAACATGATGTACAAAATAACATGACACGTACTGCAACATGATTACGATCACAAGTTGTTTTAGTGGCGTGTTACCTTTTCCATGCCGATGTCAGCGCCAAAGCCCGCCTCCGTGACCACATAGCCATCCTCGCCCACCAGCTTCAGCGCCAGCTGGTCGGCGACCACTGAGCTGTTGCCATGCGCAATGTTGGCAAATGGCCCCGCATGCACCAGCACGGGTGTCTGCTCGACTGTCATCATGAGAGTAGGCATGATGGCGTCACGCATGAGCACAGTCAGTGCGCCCGCCACGCCCAGGTCTTCTGCAGTGACTGTCTGTCCGTCGCGCTTGCTGAGGCCAATGACCATGCGCCCTAGCCGCTCTCGCATGTCCTGAATGGAGGTCGTGAGGGCCAGCACTGCCATGATCTCAGAGGCCACAGTTATGTCAAAGCCTGCCTGGCGCCTGCATGCACACCACCAACACAATGATAACAACACAGCCCGGCACTTCCGAAGTGAGCCTAAACACATGCAACCAAGATGGCTGGTGCAATGATGCACAGTTACAATGTGCTGCCGACTGTAAAGGCATATGGGCGTGCGCGATGGCAGCAAGCACTGCTCATGCTAGCAACACGAGAAACCATGCACAAAAAGCGTCAACGACACGTGTGCCGCTCTTACAACCACGAGGGTGGCTGACAGTGTCTGCTGCATGCTTACTGGCGCGTGCGCATCCATGTTTTTCTTACGTGAAGCCACGCTCCGAGTCTGCCTCTCCAATGGTGATCTTGCGCAGGTGCCTGTCGCATGTGTCCAGCACCCTCTGCCAGGTGATGGTGGCTGGGTCAATATCCAGCCTGCAGTGTGTGGTTCAGCAGCACATTTGCAAACCACAGCGGTGTGCAGCGTGTTCATTGGCTGGCTGTGCCAGTGCCTTGCATTGCAGGTGTGCACGCGGCGCCCTTTCACTGAGATGAAATGAAGTTAGGCTCTGTGCTGACCACACAAGCTCAACACAGCATGCTTTAATATTAATAGCATTAGTCTGCAACTAGTATATACACTAGAAGTATATGCATAGACTCACCTGGCGAAGCGACTGATCTCATCATCAGTCAGGCTCTCTGGCTCTGTCTTGTTCATGCCCAGTTTTTCCAGCCGCCGCAACATGCTGGGGGCAAACTTGCGTTTGCCATCCTTACCAGGCGGTGTGAGCCTGTGGTGGCAAAAACAGCACAGCACAGCACAGCATATTTGGTGGTGTTTCCTCACAAGTACATCCTCATGTGTGAGCGGCTGATTGCCTTGTGCACAGCTGCAGCATGCTTGCTGTAAATATACATCTACATATATACTGTATACATATGCTATTCAAGTATTCAAGACACTTGGCACATACAAGTTCCTTGTTCTTTGCGCATAAACCATGTACATCTTGCCGTGTGTACAGCATGAACACACGGCATGCTGCAGCTGTGCAGGGTGGCTTTAGCTTACCTACGGTAGAGGGCCTCATCGCTCTGTGTGTTCTCATGGAACATGCGCGTGTCAATGGCGGCCGCCAGCAGGTTGTTAGCTGCCGTGATGGCGTGGATGTCTCCAGTGAGGTGCAGATTGAACTCCTCCATGGGCACCACCTGGCTGTAGCCACCGCCTGCAGCCCCTCCCTTGATGCCAAAGGTAGGCCCCTGCGAGGGCTGGCGAATGGTGGCAAACACCTTTTTGCCTAGGTGTGCACCCAGGGCCTGGATGTCCTCAACAACGAACACGCACGCGCAGACACGAAGAAAGTCACCGGCTGCAGGTCACACAAGTGCAGCGCTTCTGGCAGCAACAGGCAGCAGGCATGTTGCATGCTCGATTTGCGAACGGCAAATTTCGATACACTTCACATGTTGTGCGGCAGCAGCTGCTGTCAACGCTGATGCAACGATCAGGCGAAACATCCGTGTAGCATCCAAACCTGTGTTGCAGTCCGCCTAGGTGTGCTGACCTGCGTGAGTCCGATGGTGGTGGTGCTCTTTCCCTCCCCAAGAGGCGTTGGGTTGATGCCGGTCATAACAATGTAGTGCCCATGGGGCTTGTCCTTGAGCCTGTCGCGCACAGACAGTGATACCTGTACCACAGTAGAAAACGTCGTTGCAGGTGTATTTGAGATGGCGAGACGGGCGCTTCGCGTACGTGTGTCGACACACCCAAGCTGGGGACACATCTTGGCAAGCAAGGCGGCCGTACTGCTGCAAGGGTACTCAAGCAAGCTGCCACACCGTCCCGCCTCCGCTGTGCTGCTGTTGACGACCCAGGCGTGTTGACGGTGCTGGCGTCATCCGAGCACGAGCACAGTGCCACCGCACCAACGCGCAGCACAGTACCCGCACACACCTTGCCCTTGAATCGACCATACAGAATCAGCTCGTCCGGGAGTATGCCAGCTGTCTCCGCCACCGCGCTGATGTTGGGCAGGGTAGGGTCCACAGCCTGCGAGCGCACACGCACGGCAGCACACCTCCACAGTTGGACCAGGCGCACACACACACATCGTCGGGAATAGATGCGGTGACGGGGACAAAGTGACGAAGAGCACACGCGCGAGCTTACCTGGGACACGTCGATGTCCGAGGGTACGGGTTCCAGCAGCTGCTCAGGTGTCAGCGCAGACATGCTCGGCCGCAGGCAGGTGCTTGAAGGGGGTACTGGTGGTGGTGTTGTGGTGCACCTGTGAGTTTGTCCACGTATGTGTGCTGCAATTAACGCGAGCGCTGAGCAAAGGCGCACCGCGCTGGAGCTGCAGCGACTCGCCAGCGAGCATCCAATTTGCAAAGCATTGCAAGCACAACAATGAGTCGCGGGCGTCAACGAAGCACATCCAGCGTCCGCGCGACGGGCGAGGCCTGCTTTAGTTGCAGCAGCAGCAGCACCAGGTTATTTGTGCTGGCGTTGCACTGCGCTGCGCTAGCTGCAGCTGTGACTGCGCAGGACCAGCACGAACAGCAACATGGATTCAGCTGCCATGGCCGTCAGGTGCCGGTGGCGTGGGTGAACGACGACTTCTGCGACTGCGACGACGGGTCGGACGAGATCACTACTGCAGCATGTTCACACATACAGAGGTACGCCCCAGCTGCCAGACGTGGCTCCTGTATTGCGCGAAGTTGCCCAGTGGTTACTTGGTGCAACACCCCCCCTGCCTGTCACAGCGCAGTGCTTGCAAACTGTGATGCGAACTTATGCAACCCCCCAACAGCTTCATATTGTGCATTACTGACATGCATGCCACACCCAAAGTGGCAGGCTGCTTGAAAGGTTAGCCGGCCGGCGCTAGCCATTTGTTCAAGCACGCCATCTTTGCGAAGAGGTTCGAATTCCCATGCTCCTTGCTGTGCTGCTGCACCCCTCTGGCAGGCAGCAGTTTGCCTGCACGGGTGCATCCCCCGTGGTGTCCCACATACCGCTGTCACGTGTGGGCGATGGAGTGTGTGACTGCTGCAATGGCGCGGACGAGATGAGCTCCGCCAGCACAGGCACATCACCTGCTGCTGAGCAGGTGGTGCAGTGCGTGGACACATGCAAGGCGGAGCTGGCGGTGCAGCAGCGCCGCATTACTGCGGACTATTTGTCTGTGATGAATGGCAGCCGCCTTAGGCAAGGCATGCTGGCGGCGGCAGCCAAGAAGAAGTGGCGGTGGGAGGCTGAGTCAAGGTGCGGCCTGTTTGGAAGATGCATGTGCTCTTACACTTACACTTGTGCAAATACCGGTACTTGTTGTGTTTGTTTGCCAGCAGTGGCAACACAATGCCGCTGCAACGCAGACTCATGACCCAGTGGTCGAATAAATGGTGTACACTGAGTGGTAGCGCTGCCGATCTTGTTTGCTTCATTGCAATCATGTTGTGCTGCAGATAAAACCGCAGTTGAGGTGAAGGAGCACGAGCACCGGTTTCTTTAGTGCAACTGCTCAGTAGTGACATGGCTGTGCAGTGGTGAGATGAGCTGATCGTTTTTTGTCACTGGATGATGAACACGTCAGGCACACCTCTTATGTGTTTTCCATGTGGACGATGTGCATTCAATGCTGGCCTCAGAGCCTCCATGCACATGGTGCTGCTGCACTTCTAAATAAGCTTCAAACCATGGCATTACCAACAAACTGGGTCTGATATAGCCCTAATGTATGCTCTCGCGCACTGGAGTTCACAAGAGAGCTGCAATGGCCGTAGCGGCTGACCTGCATGTACATGCCATGCTTGCAAAGTCAATTGCATGCACACACCGACATCTGCGTTGATGAATTCACCTTGATGAGTTATGAATTCACAGGGCGGAGGCTGCCAAGGATGAGACCGCACAACTGCAACAGCTCGTGTACACTCTCAAGGTGCTGCTGCAGTCAGCACTAAAGGATGAGAGGGACGAGCGCATACTCAGGGCACAAGCCTGTCGCAGCAGCGGTGACAGTGGTCACGTGACTGAACCCATGTGCACGGCAGAGCAGGCACTACCACCAGCTGCTGATGCTGCAAGCAATGATGTTGGTGGTGGTGAGGGAGACACAGCAGTGGAGCGCATTCTGAGCCTGTCCTGCTGGGATGACCGGACACAGGGGTGAGCGATGACTGGTTGCTTGCCAGGCGTGCAGTACCCCCGCTGAGGTGTGTGTTTGTTACACTGGCCATGTGGTGCGCACATACATGACTGGTTTGATGTACTGTGTTTGACATGTGTACCACCTGGCTGATGCATGTGCTGTGGCAGTATGACTTGTCTAGAACTGCAGTTTTATTAACTAGCCCAAATGACTTATTGCACATTGTATGATAACATGTTGGTTGGCCGGCGCTGACGCAGTGACAGTGCACATGTCATGTGGTGTCAGCATGCTAGCGCAGTGCTGCCGCCAAGCTGGCACAGTGCTGCCGCCAAGCTGGCAACTACCACACAAGTTCACCCATTGAGTCGCCATTGCCCCGCCCACCCACCTGCATCACCACTGCAGCACGCTAGTCCTGCGTGAGCATGTGGATGCCAAGCAACACCCGGAAAAGGCTCGCAAGCCGCCTATGACAGGGCTGCAGCACCGCCAACAGCTGCAGCAGGCCACTCTCCTGAGGGGTATGTCACCCATTGAGGCCCTGCTGGGAGTGACTGGCCTGCTGCTGTCGCCCCTGCGCCTGGCATGGGAGGGTGGGAGGGTGGTGGGCAGGCGAGTGGTGGCTTCTTCAGCGCAGCGTGCCGCCCAATGGGGGTACATGGAATTATCAGCAGGGCTGAATACGCTGCAGTCAGACGGGCTTGGGGAGGCTGTGCCGACACTGGACTACAGGTGGGTGTTGGTGACATGCTGGTGTGCTGACAGTTAATGGAATTGGCCTGTGCTCGACCAGATATCTTGTGCTGGTGCAGTTGGCACTCTAAAGTGATGAACATTGGTTGGGGTGTACGCGCCCATGTCATTGTGAGCCTGCTGGTCAGGAGTTAGCAGTTGCACATGCTGGTTATGTGCAGCACTGTTGTTGGTGTTGCTTCTGCCCAAGCCTCAATGCATCTAAGAATGCATTGATGCTTTCCTTTACTTAGTGTTGTGGCTCAGCACTGCCAGGGCGGGTGACAGCAATTGCCGATGGTCATTATTGGCAACCAATCTTGGATCAAGCATGGGCATTGACATTAACATACTGCGGCTTGGTGGTGCATGCTGGTATTGGTCAGGCGGTACTCCTTGCTGCGGAGTGTGGTGATACAGTTTGATGACGTGTTGGCAAGCTACGGCTGGGCCCTGGACAGTGTTTGGGAAGCCCCTGTGCGGCTGTATCGTCACTTTTTCCCAGTGCTGGACATGACATATGAGGTGCGTAACGTCGTATGGTAGCTCCTGTGCTGCTGCTGAGCAGTGCCTGCATGTAGCAGCAGCAGCAGCTGGTGCTGCGTCAGGCATTCATAACTCTCCTGCTGTCCGCTAGCTTGGCGCTTCACAGCGTGTCTGCTGTTAGCTGCACTTGCACCTCCCCACAACCAGTCAGTGGCATAGCTGTGCAATGCAGCAGGGCAACAGGCAGCGGCCGGCACCGCTCCATGCTGCTGGTGTGCGTGTGCGCCACCGTTTCCTGACTTGGCAACAGCACGCCCTACACAAGCGCTTGCTCTCTCCGCTGCTGCCACCCGTTGTCCGTGCACTTGCACAGCTGCCGGAGGCACGCCTGCTGCGTGAGGGGCTGGCGCGCGCGGAGGCTGCAGTCACCGCCTCCGCCAAGTCCACCCAGGACAATGCTAAACGCCTGGCCGCAGAGGCAAAGAAAATGCTGGACACAGACTGGGGTCCTGACTTGGCGTACGCCATGCTTGAAGGCACGTGTCTGACCGCAGATGCAGCGGGCTACACGTACACACTGTGCCTTTACAAGGATGCCAAGCAGGGCCGTACGCTGCTAGGCCGGTGGGGCCACTGGGTGAACAGCTACAGTACCATGGTTTATGACAAGGGGATAGCGTGTGGGGGCAGGCGTGGCACCTCACGATCTGTGGAGGTGCAGGTGCGATGCGCGGAGGCCACTAAGCTGGTTGAGGTCAGCGAGCCCCAGCTGTGCAGCTACGCCATGGTGCTTGAGACGCCTGCTGCATGCAATGAGGCTGCTGTTGCACTGGCGGAGCAGGCAATGGATGAGGTAGGCCTGACCTGGCACCGCACTGGTGGCGTGGACACGTGAATGTGTCGCAGTGCCCAGTGCGCTGTTGCTGCAAGTGCTCAGCGTGTCACTTAGTGCTGCCAGTTTATGGCTGGCACGCCACGCTGCGCATTTGGCTGCTGCTGCTGCATAGCGCAAGTGGGGGTGCAATTTGTGTACAGTGTGTATTGTGCTCAACACACGGGTGTGGCGTCTGTCCGCCGCAGCAGCCATCAAATGCACTTGGATTTTGACAAAGAGTTGAATGTCTGGTTGTCGGTGCATTGTGCACTTGCATTTGCCTGCCTGGCTGTGCTGCCAGCACTTCAGAAGTGGCGGCTGCACAAGCTGTTGCCGCTGTGAGTGTGCTGCACAAGTTGAATGACATGCCCCAATCACGAATGGAACAAACAGATGTGACATGCATCTTTAGAGGCAGCGGAGGCTCACACATGGCAGGACTCCACAAAGCCTTTCTGCTAGCAAGTGGAAGTGGGCTCATGTGAACAGTTCACACAAGTATACATGCCAAGTATGTGCATATGTATATGTATGTGATTGCTGTTGGGCATCTACATCTGCACGCATGTATGTATACAACGTCCGTCGCACACTTACTGTGTTCCCTGGCACCCTCTGCAGTTGCTGTGCTAAGCAGCTGGTGCGCACATACTACTGAGCATGCTGTTGCTGCTGAGCATGACTGCTGCGCACATGTGCTCAGCAGAGCACTGCTGTGTGTCCTGCTGAGCACCCCTGCTGCTTGAGCTCAGCCCTCGGGCTCATGGTCGTGCAGGCAGCTGGCCCACTTAGAGCGCACCATAATGTCGCTCTGCCTGGCCGAGCCCATGACACGTGCAGTTGCCAGGTTGTGCTGCCGCTGGCGCTCCAGCCTCCCACCCGCACCCTCCGTCTGTGTGACAGCGCCGCTGCTGCTGCTGAGCACAGTTTCTCCATCACTGCTGGTGCTGCTGCTGGCAGCTGCACCTTCCTCATCTGGCAGACTGCGCACAATTCCGTCCAGCAGCACCAGCGCTGCAGCCTTGTCCAACAGCGCGTTGTAGTTGGAGCAGCCAAAGGAGTGGATGCACGAGGGGCAGCCGCGATTGCACGGGCAGTCTCGCAGCAGCTCCAGTGCGCAGCGCAGAATGGCGCCATGCTTGTCAAAGATGGCATCGCTGGCACCGACACCCCCCGGACGCTTGTCGAAGATCATGAGGCGGGCAGGGCGCGGGCGCACCTGGTTGGCGTATGTGTGCTCAGCCTCAATGTCGCCTGTGCTCAGCAGCGCACCAATGCACATGTGTGTGGTTTGCTCAGCGGCAGGATGGTGTGGCAAGGGGACAGGGGTGGGGGGCACATGCCAACAGTGGCAGCAGTACTGCAGTGAGAAGCGCAAAACGCGACACCACTGCAAAGGTGGGGAGGGTTGGCAAACCACGCTCAGAAACACAAGGCCAAGGTTTGCTTGTGTGTGTAGCCTCACCAGCATTGCGGGTGCCACTGGCGGCAACCACTGGCAACAAGGGGCGAAGTGACCACATGCACAATGGGATGACAATGCTACAGTACGCTTGAGGTGACCCACAAAGCATTTGTGACTGTCGCCCAAAAAGCATCAACAGGGCAGTTGTAGTGCACACCTTGGTCGAACAGCAGGAACATGGGCAGCACTGCCTGCATGACACAGGAGCCGAAGAGAGCAGAGGGTGCATGTGTTACAGGTGCATCCTGCCAAACCAGGCAGGCACGTCTGGTGCATACAAGGCGTCACCCCGGTGGCATAGTGGTGCCATGCCACATTGCAATCGCTTGTGCTCTCACGTCTCTGACATGTGAAAACGGAGGAGTCAGGTCGGTACGTTGGCACAGGCACCATGGTGAAATGGTGCTTGCCTGCACGTCTGCACACGGTCTGTGTGCAAACGGCAAATCGCCAGATGAGCGTGCCAAGCGCTGGTGAATATACTAGTAGTAGAAGTTGCAGCACTGCCCCTTGACACATCCCTGATGATGCGGCGTCAATCACCAACACGCTGTGCGCTGACTCACCATGAGTGCGTGGTTGGCAGCGTGTATGCCGCCCTGGATGTCCAGACCTGCATCCTGCACCTGTCGCTTCAGGGCAGGGCAAATGTCCACCCAGCAGGCGCGCGTAGAGTACTCCATGGGCGGGAGTGTGCACTCCCCCACCTCAAACGCCTGGACATTGTAGCAACGCCAAAGCATACAGGTAACGTGTCATCGTCACGAGCATGTGCGTCACACCCACACACATGTACACACACCAACAGGTGAGGCCTGCTGTGCGATAGCAAGCAGCTTTTGTGGTAACAGCAGCAGCACCAGCAGCATTTGCAGGCATGATTCGAAAGTCGGTTGTGCATGAGAGGGCCGGGCTGTCAGACCATGCCAGGTTGTTGTGCTTACGGCAGCATAAACCACCCAGCCTGTGCCGCCATGACAAGCACGGCATGTGTACATTAAAACAGCAGGCACGCGCCAAGCAAGCCATCCCCGGGCATGCACTCACCCTGCCATTTCCCAGCCACTGTTTGATGTAGCCGTACACGGTGTGCACCACATCTGCGCATCCTGTGCAGATGGATGTGACGTGTGCATTGTCATTGTCCTTGCCGCCAGCAGTGCTGTCACCATTGTGGCCAAGGTCACCGCCAATTGTGCACATGTCAATCACCTGCGCATGAGCAATGGACACAACACCACAAAGGTGTGCTCAGACACCTTGTGGCATGCAGGCAAAGTGTGTGGGTAGAGGAAAGGCACATGCAGGACAAATGCCGCTTGTGCCTATGCACAAACACGCCATGGTAATGGCTGTCGCCTGCACACAAAACAGACGTATAGGTGTGCATGCTGTTACACTGCTAGTAATGCCATCGCTGCAGTCTCTACACTGCCTACTACTACTAACTAGCCTTGGTGACGTTGATGTCAGTCCTGTTGCGGCCCGATGTGAAGTAGTTGACCTTGGTTGGCCTTGCATGCGCCGTGTGCGCAGCGAGATCAAGCTTGAGAACCAGGTACTGCTGAGCCTGCTCAACAGTTACAGGAATAGCAGCAACAGCAGCGTGTGCTCAGCGGCAAGCACCAGCAACATTCAGTGGTACCAAACAGCACACGGGCAAATGAGAGGCAAAGGCACGGCGTGCGTGGCTACAATGCGTGAGTGATGCTGCCAACGGCTGGAGGGAGAGTGGCAACTGCGGAACAACCGTCTGGAAGCAGCTGACAATACAGAGAAGGCTGTGCATACTGATGTTGCAGAAGTGCCTGGCACAAGCAGCACGACCCCAGATGTGGCACCAAGAGGCAGCAAACACAACCCTTCTAAAGTTGCTTCACACTGCTGCCACATGAAAACAAGTGGCACCAATGGTAAACAGCAATGGTAAACACCGCAACAAGTACTTGTTCTGGTTGCCAGCACATAAGCCTTGGGCAATGGCAGTGCAACCATGGCAAAACTTTCCCAAGCAGCAAGGCCAAGACCGCTGACACGCAGAGCAGTTGCAACCAAATCAGCCAAATGCTTACGTACCTGGTGCAGGTATATGGCGCCTGCAGCAGTACACGGCGGCCGAAAGAGCACAGCAAAGGAAGCAGGTGTAAAACCGTTACATTATCAGAGGCACTGAAGTGTAGCAGTGCCCCTGCAGTTTGCAACAAAGCTCTTGCACATCGCCCAGCATTGAGTGATGTGCCAATGTACATGTACATGCTGCCTTGCGCCTGGACATGCAGCAGGTTGAGACGCTCAGCGCACCACACATGCAGGCAGGCAATTGAGGGGCTGTGCCGGGAAATTTGTTGCACCTGTACGCTTCGACAACTAGTGAATGCACTGCCGCACCATGATGAAAAACGCGCGATGGGCATCATTGGCAGCACCGCTCAGCGCCACCTGGCCATGGCATGCTCATCGCGCGCAAATACTTCGATGTACATTAACACGCGGCGGAGCAGTCCCCACGGCGGGTGATGGCGTACATGGACGACAACCGCATCAGCATCGGCGCCTCCACGCTCAG
>JAULBY010026484.1:0-16922 GCA_032358315.1 Ophiocytium majus | reverse complement strand
AACCGCGGCAGTATAGTGGCGGCGCGCTGCAGCAGGGGTAGGTACGCGTGCCGTATGGTGCATTGCACCATACGGCACCGTGTGTGTTGCCCGCCGCGGCCGTACGGATGCGAGAGCTAGCCACGTGCGCACGTGCGTGCGGTCTCAAGCAGGTTTGTCCCGGGTGACAGTTGCAGTGCTGACTCGGAGCAGCACTGATGGGTGAGGGTCCGTCATGGGTCAGTCAGTGACTGGTTTTTGAACCAAAGAGGAAACAAGAACGCAAACGCTGCCGCCGCAGATGGGCACGCGCATCCCATAGGCCGCTGGAGAGGTGACTGTTGAGGTTGAGAACTGAAGTTAACAGGCCGCTGTCTCCTCTCAATGGCTCCCACGCAGGTGTGCCTCGCAGACGTCACGCATGCCGCCGCCGTGATGGGACCCTCGGGGGCCCCGCTCGCCCCCTGAGTGATGATTGTTGAAGTTGACAGTTGAAGTTGACAGGTGCGGGCAACACGTGCGACCACCCGCGCCGCCCATGACACGGCCGAGCCAGCCGCTGCATCTGCTCAGAGTCCGCACCGCACTTGTCAGCTGCAGAGAACTGCATGGCTGCAGCATCGTGGCCGTTCCGCAACGCACTTCAGCAAAAGTAACTTAATGCACACTCGATACTCGGAAGGCGACAGGACGGAAGTGTGCACGTTCGCACATGCACGTGGGCGCCATGGGCAGCGACGGAGCCCCGCTGTGCGCCGTCGGCCCCCAAAAAGTGTTGAAACTATGATGGTTTTCCCTGCCGCTGCTGCCACACTGTGTTGTTTGTGCGTCTCAGTTGCTGTGGTGCCCAGTGCGTGTACCGCATCGGGGTTGTAATCCAGTGGTGTAGCGTTGTGGCAACATGCCAGGCGTACATTGGTGGCACCGCACAAGTAAGCCCTGTTGGTAATTGTACTCTGAATTATCCCTAGCCCTCAAGGACACTGACCGGCGCGTGTAGGTGTGGGGGCTGGCTGGTGCTTTTCACCAGGTGGACAAAACACCCCACAGGCTTCGGCCTGGCATTTTGCCCCAGCCACTGCAGTATCTGGGCTTAGCAGCCTTTTACCGTAGGTTTCTTTCATTTAAGTTCAGCGCGCTGCCTTGCCATCTTCCTGGCTGTACCTTCAGCAACAGGGGGATGGCATGGTTTGGTTGTGCCTATTCCGCTCATGCACACGCTATGGGCACAGGCCCTAAGCGGAGCTTAATGGAAGGTGCCGCAATGCTACTTGGCGGTGCTGGCATACTCCACCCTGCGTAAATTGTACTGGTACAGCCCCAGGTGCGTACCGATGCTGTTCAGTTAGTTGTTAAACTTGATCAGTTTTTGAATTATTACGGTGCTGTTGCTACTGCTACTACTACTACTTAATTTACTACAGTGTACACATCAATTAATAATAATACCGGTAATTGGTTTGAAACTTCACTCCGCTGAGGGCACGGAAGCCCTGCGCAGAAGGCGTGCGCGAGTAGATGAAGTACATGTCAAGCGTGCTGCCCTCCCTGTTGCCAGCCAACAAGATGAACAGGGCTATGTAAAAATAGTACCAGCAGTACTTGGAGTACACTGAGACGTTTGGTCATGCATGCGGTTTCCAGTCACGCGCACACCATGTGCACAGGGCTTTCCGCACCAAAAGCGGAGTTTGACAGAAGCACACTGTACACCGCAAAGCGGCGTGAGGGGTGGCACACAGTGCAGAACTGATGCACGCCAATACCAGCCACAGCATCTCATTGTGAACACGTAATGATATTCACATGCCCTGCGCGGGCAAAGCATGCCGCACGCTGCTCAGCAGCATATGGCAGGGCGCCTCAGATGCAGCACACTGGGCTGCTGCAAGGCTCGGCGCTTGCACCCAGCGCTGGTGTGAGAGCCCCCAAAAGTGTGCGTGTGCCAACGCTACTGTAGAGCTCAGACGCTGCAGCTGCTCTGGCGCCCCATGCCAAGTTGCGCAACGTATCGGCAAGTCTCACTGCCAGGGCGCCACCGCAGCGCGTGCTCAGCGGGCTGGCTGCACGTGCAGCGGACCCTGTGCTCAGCGCTGCTGCCCGTCAAGTTGAGGTTCGAGTTGAAGTTTAAGGCACAAGGCGCACGGTGCATCAGCAATGCAGCCGCACTAAAGAAAGCGGGTAGCACAGAGACAAACTGCATGCGTGACGGCGGCCTCTGCGCTGAGCACTGCCCCTCCAAGTTCAGGTGCAACTTCAACTTCAGGTTGAGGTTCAAGGCGCCGCCGCCGCCGCCGCGACCGCCGTTGCGCCACCGGCAATCCGCTGCTGCTCCGAACCACAGGCGGGCTCGCGGCGCGGGGAGGGGGTACACAAACATGGCGGCCTGACTTCACCAGCTTGAGTGCCGACGTGGGGGGTACTGTACCATGCCCCATGGCTGCTGCGTTGCCTGATGACACGCGCTGTAACCCAGAGAAATTTCCTCAGAAAGCTCCCGGGAAAACTCTTGAAAAGTCACCCCCGCTGCCGCGCGGTCGCACGCGTTGCCGCCATGGCCGCGGCCACCTCCCTGGCGCAGTCCTTCAGCGGCGGCTGCTGCTGCTGCTGAGCACCCTGCTGCTGCTGAGCACCATGCTGCTGCTGAGCGGCGGTCGAGCGCGCGGCCGCCAGCCCGCGTCGAGAAATTTCTTGGGCCGCATACTCCTCCAGGGTGAGCTGTTGGACGCGAACGGTTCGGTAGACGGTCTGCGCGCGGTTGCCCGCTTTGTCGACGGCGTCGTAGGGAACGCGCCACTGCATAGGGCCCTCCCTGTGGCCGCGCACACAAAGGAAAGCAGTTGTGTGAAACAGACGTATGCACGCGTGTACTTCAGTGGTGCAGCTGTTTCTACTGGCCTTTGCTGCTGTGTACGTAGAGGTAAAGCTAGTTTAGGTTGGCGACACGCGCCACTGTATGGGGCCCTCCCTGCGGCCACGCGGAGGGAGCATGAGAGAGAAATAAAAGGAAAGCATGTATGCATAATTATACTGCAAGTACTTGAAAAAGTTAGACGGTCTGCGCGCGGTTGCCAGCTTTGTCGACGGCGTCGTAGGGAACGCGCCACTGCATCGGGCCCTCTCTGTGGCCATGCACAACCAGGGGGGAGGAAAACGGGAGGGGAGGAAAACAGTTAGGTAGAACAGAAGCATGCATTACTGTCTACAATTGTTTATACTGGCCCTCGCTGCTGGTTTGATCTTGTTAAGTTGACATTACTGGTGTCGTAGGGGACACACAACTCTCCATGGGTCCTTCCCTGCGCCAGGCAGCGAGACCAGTGATACATCGCCGCGTGAGACTACTGCCGCTGACATGTACTTATAGCAGTGTAGCAGGTTTGTACTTGTTGACGGCGAAACAATGCCGCCACAGGGGGGATGTGGATGTTTCATCACGTTTCTACGACTTAGACAAAAACTTGACTTCAATCATCAGAACTGGAGGGGAGGGGGCTGAATGGGCGCTAGACGGTACGTCGAATTCGACTCAGGCGCTACTTGCTGTATTTAGCGGCCAACTGTGACAGCGTTTGGGACGTCCACTGTGGCGGCACCGCCGAGGCTAGTACATACTACGAAGTACTAGCCTTTTGGTACTTAGAAAGTACATAAATAGTCTAGATTCGGCTTAGAGCACTGCGCTGCCGCACCTGAATGGAGCTGTGCGTTCTTGCACCTGGATGTGCTGGATTTTGTGAACGTGGGTCTGCCTTTGCAGCGCGCACGACTGACTTTTGGCGGCATCGCACAAGTAAGCCGTGTTGGTAAGTGTACTCTGTCTGCATCATCCCTAGCCCTCAAGGGCACTGAGCGGCGCATGTAGGTGTGGGGGCTGTCTGGTGTTTGACCAGGTGGGCAAACCACCCTACTGGTCTCGGCCTGGCTTTTTGCCCCAGCCGCGGCAGTATCTGGGCTTAGCAATCTTTTGAATTTCTTTCACAACTTACTGAGTAGGGCGGCCAACCAACTGTGACAGCATCGGTTACGCCAATGCCATGTACTTCGAAGTACATAGCTCAAGAACATACCTTTGGTACCTCGAAGTAGTACATGGATACACTACTTCGACGTAGACGTGGCTCAGGCATAACTCATTGTATGGGGCGGCCAACTGTGACAGCATCCGTGACGTCCACTCTGGCGACACGAGCTAATGCCAAGTAAGTAGTTCACGTGCATACCTTTGGTACTGCGAAGTACATAATAGACTTGATGCGGCTCAGGCGCTACTTACTGTATGGGGCGGTCGACTGTGACAGCGTCCGTGACGTCCACTCTGGCGACACGAGTCAACGACAAGAACATTCTTCAAAAAAATACCTTTAATACTTCGAAGTGCATAACATCCACCACATGCCTTTTGGTACCTCAAAGTGCACAAGCAGACTAGCATCAGCTCAGGCACAACTCACTGTACGGGGCGGCCGACTGTGACAGCGTCTGTGACGTCCACCGTGGCGGCACCGCCGATGCTGTCCATCGCGCGCACGCACGGCCAGTGCTCCTGGGCGCAGAGCGCCTTGCCGCCTGCGCACGTGAGAACCACGCGTTGATGTAAGCTTGTGTGAAATACCAAAAAAATACTACTTTTAAGTATACGGACAGAAGTAGAATAATACACTACTTCAGTACCAGTATCTATGTGCACTACCTGTGGGTGTGTGGCAACCCAGATCATGCACGTGTACCTGGTGCCTGGTACCATGCAGCACTGAAACAACCATGCCGTGGACCTGTACGGTGTCGCAAGTGGTGTGGTTTACTGTCAACACCGGGAAGTGTAGAGGAAGGCACACTGCTTAAGTGCTGCAGTCTTGAGGCACCGTTCATGAACACCGCACAGAACGAACATGAACAGTTGCACAGGAACTGGACATGAACACATGAGCATCTGTGTCTCTGATGCGCTACTCCAGCTCCGCATCCGGACATCCCAGCATGCTAGCACAAGAGCATGAACGCCGCTTTGAATGAACATGAACCAGTTGAACACGAAGTGAACATGAACACATGAACACCTGTGTCCCTGATGAGCTGCTCCAGCTCCGCATCCCAATCCCTTAGCACGGGTTGACCCAGTCCTCCCAGCAGCCCATCGCACTTGCACACACTGCACACAGAAAAAAAAAGTATAGTGGGAGAGTATGGGAACCGTGTGGGGAGCTGGGATCAGTTCTGGCCTAGCCCTGATCGCACCGCAGACGCTGCTTGGGGGCAGGGCTGCTATAATTGGCAGGATGAAGATCATGCGGCGGGCATGTGTACTGTGTGTGTGAGAATTATGAAGCGTAGTTGTGAGGATGGAGACCACTTGCGGTGCAGCAGAACACGGATTAGGATACAAATACCTCGATCGGTACGGCTGGTGACCCAGCCCGTGCAGCAGCACATCAGGCTTGCACTTGCTGCATGGCCATGTGGGAATTGGGGACACTATAGGTGCAAGTTTAGAAACCATGTGGGGTGCAATTGATTGATCACTCTCTCAGGTAGCACCCTCTCTCTGTCTGTCGCCATGCAGCTCGCGCGCCCATTGCGCCACCATTCATAAGCGGCAATAAATGTCAACAGTGGCAAAAATAGGTGTGAATGCACAATGAATTTGTGTACACCTGTGACCACGTATCACTGAACACCTTCTCGGAGGCTTCTCCCTGTCTCCACGCAGCTTGCTGACGTGCACTACAGTAGCAGGGCTAAAGAAGCTGTGAATTCGCAATTAATTCATGGACACCTCTGATCATGTGTTTGCTACCACACAGGTCTGAACACCTGCTTCCTCCCTGCCGCCGCGCAGCTCGATGACAGGGCGTTAAAGGGGCAAAGGAAGTTGTGCACGACAATTCATTCATGTGCACCTGTGATCACGTGTGCACTCTCACACCTGAACGCCTTGTCCCTGTCGCCACACAGTTTGATGACATGGCCCTAGCGGGGGAAAAAAAGTAAACACATGACTCATTCATGTACACCTGGAATCACATGCTCACTCTCACACCTCAACACCTTCTTCCTGTCACAACGCAGCCCGATACTGCAATGACAGGGCTCTATAAGATGATTTTTTTGTGTGGATGCATTTATAAAATTGTAGTTCATGTACACCTGTTATCACGTGTTCACTATCGTACCTAAACACCTTCTCCCTATCGCCACGCAGCTCGATGACAGGGCCCTAGAGGGGGGGAAATTTTGAACACATGATTGACTCATGTACACCTGTGATCACATGTTCACTCTCACACCTGAACACCTTCTCCCCGTCGCCACGCAGCCCGGTGACAGGGCCGTATAGGGGCAAAGAAAGTTGTGAACGCACAATTTATTTGTGCAACCTGTGAAAATGTGTTCACTCTCACACCTGAACACCTTTTCCCTGTCGCCACGCAGCTCGATGACCGGGGGGCAGTTGTCCTGGCAGCCCGTGCCACCCACAAATCCCTGTGCGCGCAGGAGCCATGAACACACTTCCGTGACCACGTCAATTCGTGGATGAACACAGCAGTGCATTGAATTGAGCATAAACTGTCCCTCCAGGGGCGTGCGCGCAGAACCGTGAACACAGTGCCAGCAGTTCATGAATGAACACCAGTGCATGAATTGCACACAGACGAAGCAGACGTATAATCAAACTATCACTTCACGTACACATGTGTATAGACGCATACACCATCAACAAACACATACCTCCAGGTACATGCCATATACTTGGTAAGTACATATATGTCATTCTATATTTATAGACTTTATAGACTAGTATGAAGTATAAAATATTTACTTCAAAGTACATAATGCGGCGTGGCGGGAGCAAAACCTGCGGCGCCGCGCCCGGCCAGTAGATCCCCGGCAGAAAGCCGCCGCCGCTGGCTCACGGCGGGCACCAGCATGTATGACGAGGTAGTTCTACAAGTAGCTCATCACATACCTCTGAAGTAGTTGGAGTGTGAAAGAAACCTAAGAGGCTGCTAAGCCCAGATACTGCCGTGGCTGGGGTCAAATGCCAGGCCGAAGCCTGTGGGGTGGTTTGTCCACCTGGTGAAAAGCACCAGACAGCCCCCGCACCTACTCGCGCCGGTCAGTGTCCTTGAGGGCTAGGGATGATTCAGAGTACAACTACCAACAGGGCCTACTTGTGTCTCCAACGCACGCATGCGCTTCATGCATGTTGCTGTGCATGCATGTACACCACTGCGCGCTCCAGCGACAGCACGCCCCATGCACTTGCACATGCACACATGCATACACCTGTTACATGCCCTGCAAGTGTGCATGCTACACGCACCTTAGTTTTGATGGCTTTGACCAGGTCGTGCCACACGTAGCAAAGCTTGCCAGTGATGTCATTTTGTGTACAACGCACGCACGCACCTTACACACGTCGCAGTGCATATACACCACCCCGAACACCAGCGACATCGATCCCCGTGTAAATACATGCACCAGTTGCATGCCCTGCAAGTACACGTGTTACACGCACCTTCGTTTTGATGGCTTTAACTAGGTCGTGCCGCATGTAGCACAGCTCGCCAATGACGTCCACCGGCGCGCGCTTTGTTATTTTTTAGCGTGACATGCAAGCACACATGTCAACCGCACCATTGATTTTGACGGCTTTGACTAGGTATATACACACACACACCCAATGTCCGCGGCAACATGCCCCAATACACACATACAATTGTAGTTCAAAGTGAGTCACACACACCTGTTGTAAACATTACATTGGAGTAAACGTGTTACACGCACCTTCGTCTTTATGGCTTTGACCAGATCGTGCCGCACGTAGCACAGCTCGCCAATCACGTCCACCGGCGCGCGCTTTTTCACGTCCACGGCGGACGTGTTGGCGCCATGCGACAGGAGCACCTCCACACAGGCAGCCTGCCCCCGCTGGCATGCCCAGTGCAGGGGCGTTGAGCTCTGTAGCCCAGCAGCAGCGGCAGCAGCAGCGGCAGCAGCAGCAGCAGCAGCAGCAGCAGCAGCAGCAGAAGCAGCATGGTGGCGGCAACAGAAGTAGCAGCAGAGGTCACAGTGGCAGCAGCAGCAGCAGCGGCGGCGGAGGCAGCAGCAGCAGTGGCAGTGGTAGCGGCGGCAGCAGCAGCATCAATGCGGCGGCAGTGGAGTCAATAGTGACAAGTATTATAATAATCTCTCTCAGCAGCAGCAGCAGCAGCAGCAGCAGCACAAGAGATGTCCCACCTTGAGCTGCGCAGTGGTTCTGTTAAGTTCCAAATTGCTGTTTTAGGTCAACATGGTAGTGTAAGCTGCCATCAATGCGCCGGAATAGACTGCACCAGTTTCTGCTATGTATACCGCATGTATGTCTAGAATATTTACAAGTACTCCGAAGTTTATAGTACATGTATATATATATTATATGTATATATATATATGTATGTATGTATATATATATGTATGTATATATATGTATATATATATATATATATATATACATATATATACATACATATATATATACATACATACATATATATATATACATATAATATATATATACATGTACTATAAACTTCGGAGTACTTGTAAATATTCTAGACATACATGCGGTATACATAGCAGAAACTGGTGCAGTCTATTCCGGCGCATTGATGGCAGCTTACACTACCATGTTGACCTAAAACAGCAATTTGGAACTTAACAGAACCACTGCGCAGCTCAAGGTGGGACATCTCTTGTGCTGCTGCTGCTGCTGCTGCTGCTGCTGAGAGAGATTATTATAATACTTGTCACTATTGACTCCACTGCCGCCGCATTGATGCTGCTGCTGCCGCCGCTACCACTGCCACTGCTGCTGCTGCCTCCGCCGCCGCTGCTGCTGCTGCTGCCACTGTGACCTCTGCTGCTACTTCTGTTGCCGCCACCATGCTGCTTCTGCTGCTGCTGCTGCTGCTGCTGCTGCTGCTGCTGCCGCTGCTGCTGCCGCTGCTGCTGGGCTACAGAGCTCAACGCCCCTGCACTGGGCATGCCAGCGGGGGCAGGCTGCCTGTGTGGAGGTGCTCCTGTCGCATGGCGCCAACACGTCCGCCGTGGACGTGAAAAAGCGCGCGCCGGTGGACGTGATTGGCGAGCTGTGCTACGTGCGGCACGATCTGGTCAAAGCCATAAAGACGAAGGTGCGTGTAACACGTTTACTCCAATGTAATGTTTACAACAGGTGTGTGTGACTCACTTTGAACTACAATTGTATGTGTGTATTGGGGCATGTTGCCGCGGACATTGGGTGTGTGTGTGTATATACCTAGTCAAAGCCGTCAAAATCAATGGTGCGGTTGACATGTGTGCTTGCATGTCACGCTAAAAAATAACAAAGCGCGCGCCGGTGGACGTCATTGGCGAGCTGTGCTACATGCGGCACGACCTAGTTAAAGCCATCAAAACGAAGGTGCGTGTAACACGTGTACTTGCAGGGCATGCAACTGGTGCATGTATTTACACGGGGATCGATGTCGCTGGTGTTCGGGGTGGTGTATATGCACTGCGACGTGTGTAAGGTGCGTGCGTGCGTTGTACACAAAATGACATCACTGGCAAGCTTTGCTACGTGTGGCACGACCTGGTCAAAGCCATCAAAACTAAGGTGCGTGTAGCATGCACACTTGCAGGGCATGTAACAGGTGTATGCATGTGTGCATGTGCAAGTGCATGGGGCGTGCTGTCGCTGGAGCGCGCAGTGGTGTACATGCATGCACAGCAACATGCATGAAGCGCATGCGTGCGTTGGAGACACAAGTAGGCCCTGTTGGTAGTTGTACTCTGAATCATCCCTAGCCCTCAAGGACACTGACCGGCGCGAGTAGGTGCGGGGGCTGTCTGGTGCTTTTCACCAGGTGGACAAACCACCCCACAGGCTTCGGCCTGGCATTTGACCCCAGCCACGGCAGTATCTGGGCTTAGCAGCCTCTTAGGTTTCTTTCACACTCCAACTACTTCAGAGGTATGTGATGAGCTACTTGTAGAACTACCTCGTCATACATGCTGGTGCCCGCCGTGAGCCAGCGGCGGCGGCTTTCTGCCGGGGATCTACTGGCCGGGCGCGGCGCCGCAGGTTTTGCTCCCGCCACGCCGCATTATGTACTTTGAAGTAAATATTTTATACTTCATACTAGTCTATAAAGTCTATAAATATAGAATGACATATATGTACTTACCAAGTATATGGCATGTACCTGGAGGTATGTGTTTGTTGATGGTGTATGCGTCTATACACATGTGTACGTGAAGTGATAGTTTGATTATACGTCTGCTTCGTCTGTGTGCAATTCATGCACTGGTGTTCATTCATGAACTGCTGGCACTGTGTTCACGGTTCTGCGCGCACGCCCCTGGAGGGACAGTTTATGCTCAATTCAATGCACTGCTGTGTTCATCCACGAATTGACGTGGTCACGGAAGTGTGTTCATGGCTCCTGCGCGCACAGGGATTTGTGGGTGGCACGGGCTGCCAGGACAACTGCCCCCCGGTCATCGAGCTGCGTGGCGACAGGGAAAAGGTGTTCAGGTGTGAGAGTGAACACATTTTCACAGGTTGCACAAATAAATTGTGCGTTCACAACTTTCTTTGCCCCTATACGGCCCTGTCACCGGGCTGCGTGGCGACGGGGAGAAGGTGTTCAGGTGTGAGAGTGAACATGTGATCACAGGTGTACATGAGTCAATCATGTGTTCAAAATTTCCCCCCCTCTAGGGCCCTGTCATCGAGCTGCGTGGCGATAGGGAGAAGGTGTTTAGGTACGATAGTGAACACGTGATAACAGGTGTACATGAACTACAATTTTATAAATGCATCCACACAAAAAAATCATCTTATAGAGCCCTGTCATTGCAGTATCGGGCTGCGTTGTGACAGGAAGAAGGTGTTGAGGTGTGAGAGTGAGCATGTGATTCCAGGTGTACATGAATGAGTCATGTGTTTACTTTTTTTCCCCCGCTAGGGCCATGTCATCAAACTGTGTGGCGACAGGGACAAGGCGTTCAGGTGTGAGAGTGCACACGTGATCACAGGTGCACATGAATGAATTGTCGTGCACAACTTCCTTTGCCCCTTTAACGCCCTGTCATCGAGCTGCGCGGCGGCAGGGAGGAAGCAGGTGTTCAGACCTGTGTGGTAGCAAACACATGATCAGAGGTGTCCATGAATTAATTGCGAATTCACAGCTTCTTTAGCCCTGCTACTGTAGTGCACGTCAGCAAGCTGCGTGGAGACAGGGAGAAGCCTCCGAGAAGGTGTTCAGTGATACGTGGTCACAGGTGTACACAAATTCATTGTGCATTCACACCTATTTTTGCCACTGTTGACATTTATTGCCGCTTATGAATGGTGGCGCAATGGGCGCGCGAGCTGCATGGCGACAGACAGAGAGAGGGTGCTACCTGAGAGAGTGATCAATCAATTGCACCCCACATGGTTTCTAAACTTGCACCTATAGTGTCCCCAATTCCCACATGGCCATGCAGCAAGTGCAAGCCTGATGTGCTGCTGCACGGGCTGGGTCACCAGCCGTACCGATCGAGGTATTTGTATCCTAATCCGTGTTCTGCTGCACCGCAAGTGGTCTCCATCCTCACAACTACGCTTCATAATTCTCACACACACAGTACACATGCCCGCCGCATGATCTTCATCCTGCCAATTATAGCAGCCCTGCCCCCAAGCAGCGTCTGCGGTGCGATCAGGGCTAGGCCAGAACTGATCCCAGCTCCCCACACGGTTCCCATACTCTCCCACTATACTTTTTTTTTCTGTGTGCAGTGTGTGCAAGTGCGATGGGCTGCTGGGAGGACTGGGTCAACCCGTGCTAAGGGATTGGGATGCGGAGCTGGAGCAGCTCATCAGGGACACAGGTGTTCATGTGTTCATGTTCACTTCGTGTTCAACTGGTTCATGTTCATTCAAAGCGGCGTTCATGCTCTTGTGCTAGCATGCTGGGATGTCCGGATGCGGAGCTGGAGTAGCGCATCAGAGACACAGATGCTCATGTGTTCATGTCCAGTTCCTGTGCAACTGTTCATGTTCGTTCTGTGCGGTGTTCATGAACGGTGCCTCAAGACTGCAGCACTTAAGCAGTGTGCCTTCCTCTACACTTCCCGGTGTTGACAGTAAACCACACCACTTGCGACACCGTACAGGTCCACGGCATGGTTGTTTCAGTGCTGCATGGTACCAGGCACCAGGTACACGTGCATGATCTGGGTTGCCACACACCCACAGGTAGTGCACATAGATACTGGTACTGAAGTAGTGTATTATTCTACTTCTGTCCGTATACTTAAAAGTAGTATTTTTTTGGTATTTCACACAAGCTTACATCAACGCGTGGTTCTCACGTGCGCAGGCGGCAAGGCGCTCTGCGCCCAGGAGCACTGGCCGTGCGTGCGCGCGATGGACAGCATCGGCGGTGCCGCCACGGTGGACGTCACAGACGCTGTCACAGTCGGCCGCCCCGTACAGTGAGTTGTGCCTGAGCTGATGCTAGTCTGCTTGTGCACTTTGAGGTACCAAAAGGCATGTGGTGGATGTTATGCACTTCGAAGTATTAAAGGTATTTTTTTGAAGAATGTTCTTGTCGTTGACTCGTGTCGCCAGAGTGGACGTCACGGACGCTGTCACAGTCGACCGCCCCATACAGTAAGTAGCGCCTGAGCCGCATCAAGTCTATTATGTACTTCGCAGTACCAAAGGTATGCACGTGAACTACTTACTTGGCATTAGCTCGTGTCGCCAGAGTGGACGTCACGGATGCTGTCACAGTTGGCCGCCCCATACAATGAGTTATGCCTGAGCCACGTCTACGTCGAAGTAGTGTATCCATGTACTACTTCGAGGTACCAAAGGTATGTTCTTGAGCTATGTACTTCGAAGTACATGGCATTGGCGTAACCGATGCTGTCACAGTTGGTTGGCCGCCCTACTCAGTAAGTTGTGAAAGAAATTCAAAAGATTGCTAAGCCCAGATACTGCCGCGGCTGGGGCAAAAAGCCAGGCCGAGACCAGTAGGGTGGTTTGCCCACCTGGTCAAACACCAGACAGCCCCCACACCTACATGCGCCGCTCAGTGCCCTTGAGGGCTAGGGATGATGCAGACAGAGTACACTTACCAACACGGCTTACTTGTGCGATGCCGCCAAAAGTCAGTCGTGCGCGCTGCAAAGGCAGACCCACGTTCACAAAATCCAGCACATCCAGGTGCAAGAACGCACAGCTCCATTCAGGTGCGGCAGCGCAGTGCTCTAAGCCGAATCTAGACTATTTATGTACTTTCTAAGTACCAAAAGGCTAGTACTTCGTAGTATGTACTAGCCTCGGCGGTGCCGCCACAGTGGACGTCCCAAACGCTGTCACAGTTGGCCGCTAAATACAGCAAGTAGCGCCTGAGTCGAATTCGACGTACCGTCTAGCGCCCATTCAGCCCCCTCCCCTCCAGTTCTGATGATTGAAGTCAAGTTTTTGTCTAAGTCGTAGAAACGTGATGAAACATCCACATCCCCCCTGTGGCGGCATTGTTTCGCCGTCAACAAGTACAAACCTGCTACACTGCTATAAGTACATGTCAGCGGCAGTAGTCTCACGCGGCGATGTATCACTGGTCTCGCTGCCTGGCGCAGGGAAGGACCCATGGAGAGTTGTGTGTCCCCTACGACACCAGTAATGTCAACTTAACAAGATCAAACCAGCAGCGAGGGCCAGTATAAACAATTGTAGACAGTAATGCATGCTTCTGTTCTACCTAACTGTTTTCCTCCCCTCCCGTTTTCCTCCCCCCTGGTTGTGCATGGCCACAGAGAGGGCCCGATGCAGTGGCGCGTTCCCTACGACGCCGTCGACAAAGCTGGCAACCGCGCGCAGACCGTCTAACTTTTTCAAGTACTTGCAGTATAATTATGCATACATGCTTTCCTTTTATTTCTCTCTCATGCTCCCTCCGCGTGGCCGCAGGGAGGGCCCCATACAGTGGCGCGTGTCGCCAACCTAAACTAGCTTTACCTCTACGTACACAGCAGCAAAGGCCAGTAGAAACAGCTGCACCACTGAAGTACACGCGTGCATACGTCTGTTTCACACAACTGCTTTCCTTTGTGTGCGCGGCCACAGGGAGGGCCCTATGCAGTGGCGCGTTCCCTACGACGCCGTCGACAAAGCGGGCAACCGCGCGCAGACCGTCTACCGAACCGTTCGCGTCCAACAGCTCACCCTGGAGGAGTATGCGGCCCAAGAAATTTCTCGACGCGGGCTGGCGGCCGCGCGCTCGACCGCCGCTCAGCAGCAGCATGGTGCTCAGCAGCAGCAGGGTGCTCAGCAGCAGCAGCAGCCGCCGCTGAAGGACTGCGCCAGGGAGGTGGCCGCGGCCATGGCGGCAACGCGTGCGACCGCGCGGCAGCGGGGGTGACTTTTCAAGAGTTTTCCCGGGAGCTTTCTGAGGAAATTTCTCTGGGTTACAGCGCGTGTCATCAGGCAACGCAGCAGCCATGGGGCATGGTACAGTACCCCCCACGTCGGCACTCAAGCTGGTGAAGTCAGGCCGCCATGTTTGTGTACCCCCTCCCCGCGCCGCGAGCCCGCCTGTGGTTCGGAGCAGCAGCGGATTGCCGGTGGCGCAACGGCGGTCGCGGCGGCGGCGGCGGCGCCTTGAACCTCAACCTGAAGTTGAAGTTGCACCTGAACTTGGAGGGGCAGTGCTCAGCGCAGAGGCCGCCGTCACGCATGCAGTTTGTCTCTGTGCTACCCGCTTTCTTTAGTGCGGCTGCATTGCTGATGCACCGTGCGCCTTGTGCCTTAAACTTCAACTCGAACCTCAACTTGACGGGCAGCAGCGCTGAGCACAGGGTCCGCTGCACGTGCAGCCAGCCCGCTGAGCACGCGCTGCGGTGGCGCCCTGGCAGTGAGACTTGCCGATACGTTGCGCAACTTGGCATGGGGCGCCAGAGCAGCTGCAGCGTCTGAGCTCTACAGTAGCGTTGGCACACGCACACTTTTGGGGGCTCTCACACCAGCGCTGGGTGCAAGCGCCGAGCCTTGCAGCAGCCCAGTGTGCTGCATCTGAGGCGCCCTGCCATATGCTGCTGAGCAGCGTGCGGCATGCTTTGCCCGCGCAGGGCATGTGAATATCATTACGTGTTCACAATGAGATGCTGTGGCTGGTATTGGCGTGCATCAGTTCTGCACTGTGTGCCACCCCTCACGCCGCTTTGCGGTGTACAGTGTGCTTCTGTCAAACTCCGCTTTTGGTGCGGAAAGCCCTGTGCACATGGTGTGCGCGTGACTGGAAACCGCATGCATGACCAAACGTCTCAGTGTACTCCAAGTACTGCTGGTACTATTTTTACATAGCCCTGTTCATCTTGTTGGCTGGCAACAGGGAGGGCAGCACGCTTGACATGTACTTCATCTACTCGCGCACGCCTTCTGCGCAGGGCTTCCGTGCCCTCAGCGGAGTGAAGTTTCAAACCAATTACCGGTATTATTATTAATTGATGTGTACACTGTAGTAAATTAAGTAGTAGTAGTAGCAGTAGCAACAGCACCGTAATAATTCAAAAACTGATCAAGTTTAACAACTAACTGAACAGCATCGGTACGCACCTGGGGCTGTACCAGTACAATTTACGCAGGGTGGAGTATGCCAGCACCGCCAAGTAGCATTGCGGCACCTTCCATTAAGCTCCGCTTAGGGCCTGTGCCCATAGCGTGTGCATGAGCGGAATAGGCACAACCAAACCATGCCATCCCCCTGTTGCTGAAGGTACAGCCAGGAAGATGGCAAGGCAGCGCGCTGAACTTAAATGAAAGAAACCTACGGTAAAAGGCTGCTAAGCCCAGATACTGCAGTGGCTGGGGCAAAATGCCAGGCCGAAGCCTGTGGGGTGTTTTGTCCACCTGGTGAAAAGCACCAGCCAGCCCCCACACCTACACGCGCCGGTCAGTGTCCTTGAGGGCTAGGGATAATTCAGAGTACAATTACCAACAGGGCTTACTTGTGCGGTGCCACCAATGTACGCCTGGCATGTTGCCACAACGCTACACCACTGGATTACAACCCCGATGCGGTACACGCACTGGGCACCACAGCAACTGAGACGCACAAACAACACAGTGTGGCAGCAGCGGCAGGGAAAACCATCATAGTTTCAACACTTTTTGGGGGCCGACGGCGCACAGCGGGGCTCCGTCGCTGCCCATGGCGCCCACGTGCATGTGCGAACGTGCACACTTCCGTCCTGTCGCCTTCCGAGTATCGAGTGTGCATTAAGTTACTTTTGCTGAAGTGCGTTGCGGAACGGCCACGATGCTGCAGCCATGCAGTTCTCTGCAGCTGACAAGTGCGGTGCGGACTCTGAGCAGATGCAGCGGCTGGCTCGGCCGTGTCATGGGCGGCGCGGGTGGTCGCACGTGTTGCCCGCACCTGTCAACTTCAACTGTCAACTTCAACAATCATCACTCAGGGGGCGAGCGGGGCCCCCGAGGGTCCCATCACGGCGGCGGCATGCGTGACGTCTGCGAGGCACACCTGCGTGGGAGCCATTGAGAGGAGACAGCGGCCTGTTAACTTCAGTTCTCAACCTCAACAGTCACCTCTCCAGCGGCCTATGGGATGCGCGTGCCCATCTGCGGCGGCAGCGTTTGCGTTCTTGTTTCCTCTTTGGTTCAAAAACCAGTCACTGACTGACCCATGACGGACCCTCACCCATCAGTGCTGCTCCGAGTCAGCACTGCAACTGTCACCCGGGACAAACCTGCTTGAGACCGCACGCACGTGCGCACGTGGCTAGCTCTCGCATCCGTACGGCCGCGGCGGGCAACACACACGGTGCCGTATGGTGCAATGCACCATACGGCACGCGTACCTACCCCTGCTGCAGCGCGCCGCCACTATACTGCCGCGGTT
>JAULBY010026473.1:0-16928 GCA_032358315.1 Ophiocytium majus | reverse complement strand
AGCACTTTGGTGCCAGCAACCCACACGCACACGGCAAAGGAGCACATCACCACCGATGCCGACGGCATTCGGAGCTGCAAGGGGGGGGGCGGGGCCGGAGGGGAGCGCGGCAGCAAAGCTCGCAGGGTGTTTCACGCGTCAGCAGCGCAGTGCAACGGGGCTAACCAGGACCTGGCCCACTTCTTCTTCACCAATAGCGTGGCCCTGCATGTGATCGAGGACCCTCGCTGGTGCGAGCTCACACGGGGGTGCAGCTGCACGGGCGCACGGCGCTGTCTACCACCTACCTGCTGTACTCTGCATGCTTTGTATACCATTGCGGTTTTACGTCACGTTACGTAATGCTATGATTACGATTCCGGAGTAATTTGCAAAAATATTACGATTCCGGCAACCCTACACATCAACCTTGCTGCAGCTGAGGCCGAGGCAGCAGCAATGCTTGCTGCCCAAGTGCTCCTTCGCGACGCGCTGGGTCCGTTGCCTTCAAATGCCGCGATGCTCGCACCCCAGAGAGGTGGTAGTTTGGTCAGCACCAACAACTCATGGAAGGAGCGCCATTATGTGGCCCTGCCAACCAAGTTCTTGTGACAGCACTTGGAGTAAGCGGCTCGAGGCGGCTTAGCTAGCGTCGGCCCATGGCAGCCCGCATGGGAGCGCCAGCGCTGTGGCACACCCACACGCACGCAGCCTGCTAGGCTTGAATGCCAACGTATGGGAACATGCGGTTTCAGCAGCGTTGTTTTGCCTTGTGCGTTTTGATACTTGCTAATGCATGTGTGCACATGCACGCAATACGGATTTGGCAACCCCACCTGTGTCCCAGCCACACCAGTGGCTGCACTGCAGCCTCGTGTGTTTCTCGCGCGTGCCCAGGACCTTACACCCCCTGTAACCCGTGCAGGAGCGCCATCCACACATCTTTCATTTGTCGGGCCAGGTACTTGCTCGCTCAAACAGGCACTACAACACGACCAGAAAACTCATCAACACATGATGGGGACCGACTGTGCAGGAAGCAAGGGGGGGGGACTTTTGTTGCCGCTCTTGGTTTTGCGAAAAGCTCACTCACTGTTGCCGGGTTTTAATACAGATGAAAAAACTAGTTCAGCCGCATGCTTCGGTGCGGCATGACAGCAGCACCAGCAAGTGCCCCGCAGCCCATGCCCACCTCGCCGCAGGGGCCCCGGCAGGGTGGGTGGTCACCGCCTTACCGGCTGCTGAACCTTGGCTGTGGCTGGGAGCTGCTTGCAACGACATGTCGTTCTGCCTGCTACCGCTCCTCGCCGCCCTGCCTACGGCTCATAGCTCGCTTCACAAAACCCCTAATGCTGCATACATAAGAACCCGGCCGCCACGCTGCCGCCACCACCGTGGCGCCCTAGTGAATATGGTAGCTTGACAGCAGCTCTGGCCGTGGCCCTAGGTGCGGCTGCCGGCGGTGGTGTGTAGCACGAGCGAGCGTTGATCAAAGTCTGTCCCACAAGTCACTGCAGGCACTGTAGTGCTGCAATAAATTACCCCTGAAATTCCCACTTCAGAACCGGCAACAACAGGTACTTTGGTCCAGACAGCAGCCCGCCCCAGGGGAAAAGCGGCAAGGGCTCGCGACACCAGCCACACACCCAGCTGCGCACACAGGCAAGCTCGGCGGCGCCTCTGGCATCTATGGCGGCCACCAGCCTGATCCCGATCTGGCGCGCTGGTTCAGGCGCTAGCACCCCGGGCGCCCAAAAAAAAGTCCTCAAGTGTAGGGCTTGTCGTTTGAAGATTTTGTGTGTGCTGTGTGTTGCTGGCGGCGGCGCACAGCTGGTGCTGCTGGTGCTGGTGAGTGCGGGAACCGGCTACACACTACATTTGCCACTTACCCTCAAGCCGCGACAGCACTGCCGCCGCTCTCCCGCGCAGGAAGCGGAAGATCTCGGCCTGCTCGCTCGCCATGCTCCTCGAAGCGCTCGAAGCGCTCGCCGCCGCAGTCCACGGTTGCAGCTGCTCCAGCAGGCTGATGCGACGCTCTGGCAGACGGCCACCCAGAACACAGTTCCAAGTAGCACCAGAACTTTCGCCACCAGCTGCAGTGCCCGAAACGCGTCCCCACTCGTGTGTGTGTTACAAGCTCCGTGCAGTCACCTCCGCGGAGCTCCGCGGGCGCCGCGCAATTCAAATTGGGAGCAAAATTCACATGATTTGTCTGAATTCCCGGGAAGATGATGATTTGCTGCTGGCGTGCTGCCGCACAACCTCGCGCTGTGCTGGCGCACAACCTCGCACGCCAGCCAGCGAAAGTCTGCTGCCGCCACCAGCCTGCGGGGAGGTGGCCATGCGGACGATCCAGCTGCTAGTGGCTGCTGCAGGTTGCAGCCTGCAGGCCTGGGCCTTTGTGACAGCCCCTGCTGCGGCTGTGTCTCGGTGCCATTATGTTGCCGCCGCCCCCACGAGCAGCAGGAGCGTGGTGGCGCCTTGGGGACTGAGCAGCACCGCCGTGGAGAAGGCGGAGGACGAGATGCTGGATGACAAGGTGGGTGCGCTTCCCAGGCACAGCGCTCGCTGGTGGCGGCAGCTGCACTGCCGTGTGTGGGTTGGTGAGGAGTGAATCAAGTGGCAGAACACGGTGGAAGAGTGCGGTCAAAGGTGGGCTGCTTTGGTGCAGCAGCAGCGCAGGAGCCAGCACCACCATGTTATCCTACCGCTATGGGTGGCGTAAGGTGCGATGCCGGCTGCTATGCTGGATTTGAAGCGATCGAGTCGTTTCTGACGGGACCGAAAAAAAAAAAAAGGAGTTGAGGCGAACAGAAAAGGCATAAGGCAGTGAGTGTGACTGCACGTCCACTTGCACCTGAGCTGTTGCAGCCTGTTGGCCGTTGCAGCAGCAGTGGCGCACACAAACGGCACCCTTATACCGATACACCTGTGATTGTGGAGAATTCATGTTCAGCCATGGCGCTGCATTCTGCGCCTCGAGTACTGTCGTGCCCTAGCACCTTGCTGTGTGGATACAGTGTGCTCCTGTCCATCACCGACCAAGAACGTCTTGAAATTTTGTGCCCATGCGAGCCAAAAACTCAAGTCCTTGTCAGTGCAAGGTGTGTGCGTTCCCAGTCCCTGCCCATTCTCCCCCCCCACACAGCAGCGGCAAATGTGAAGCATGCCACAGTTGGGATGTCTCATGCGCTCAAGGATCGACAGCCTTACCCCTGCCATGCACAGAGTCCTACGCTTATCACCCAGTCTCTTATGGGGAGGCGTGCTCAGCAGAAGCTCTGCTGCCTTTGCTCAGCATCAAGTGTGCATGCTCAGCAGCAGGCACGCACAGGCAAATGCGCGCCCGCTCACCATCAGCTATAGAACCCACCACACCAGTGCAAGCCTTGTCACCGCGTGCCCGCAACCCTCCACATGGATGCTGCACGGCTGACTGCACACCCCTAATTATAAGCAAATTTCTATGATTATTAATTCAAATCTCTACAACAAGCCCACAGCTGTGCTGCACACCCGTGCACACACCTTTTCAAATCGATCGGCCGACGGCGCACCCCTAGTTATAAATCAAGGTGTCATCATTATTATAAATATTAAAATCTTTACAAACAACCCACACCTGCGCCGCACACCCGTGCACATGCCTTTTCCCCGCCAATCAGATCACCTCCATATTGGACGCGGCGCTGTTAAAATCATTGTAATTCAAAATATTTACAAGCAGCCCACACCTGCGCTGCACACGCGTGCACACGCCTTTCCCCCCTGCGTCACATCATCTCCATATCAGACAGGGCACTGTTATACTTCAGTAATCATTACTTTGAGGTATGATTCAAAATAGTCGCAAGCAGCCGACACCTGTGCTTTGACCCGTGCACACGCGTTTCCCCCTTCGTTCAGATCATCTCCATATCGGACAGGGCAATGTTATGCTCATTATAATATTTACAAGCAGCCCACACCCCTGCGCTGCACACCCATGCACACGCGTTTCCCTCTCCGTTCAGATCATCTCCATATCGGACAGGGCACTGGCGCACCTGCTGGAGCTGAAGAAGAGCAAGGGGGAGCGCGGCCTGGTGCTGCGCATGGGCGTGCGCTCGGGGGGGTGCTCCGGCCTGTCGTACGTCATGGATTTGGTGGAAGAGGAGGAGGTCACTGACGAGGATATGATTGAGGACTACCCACAGGTGAGCCATCAGGTATTTTTTTAACGCACACTTATCGGCGACTTCAAGTATGTGTACTTTTTGAAGTATATACTTCAGTTATGTATGTCATCTCTGAAGTATGTCATGGACTTGGTGGAGGAGGAGGAGGAGGTCACTGACGAGGACATGAATGAGGACTTCCCACAGGTGGGTCATATTCGTTGCATGAAGTGTACTTCTTGAAGATACTTTGGTGTATATACTTTGAAGTATTCAAGTACATGTATACATGTATATAGGAATCTGAAGCAAAAATTGGTGGAGGAGGAGGAGGTCACCGACGAGGACATGATTGAGAACCACCCACAGGTGAGTCGTACTTCTAGTATTTTTTTAAAGTATGCTGTTAGCGAGATAGGTAACGAGATACTTCAAGAAGTATACTTCCAAGTACTTCTGAAGTATGAAGTTGTCGGATATGGTTTTTCTGAAGTATGCCATGGGCCTGGTGGAGGAGAAGGAGGGTCACTGAGGAGGACATGATTGAGAACTACCCACAGGTGGGTCATAACTTCAGTGTAGTACTTCGCCGTACTTTCTATGTCATTTCCCAGCATGCTTCAATGTATATACAGGCTTTGGGTCTGGGCTTGCGAGGTGGCTACATGTAAAAAAAAACAAAAAGATTGGCTGAAAAATTGACAAGAAACTTGGTGGTGGTGTTGAGCCACACAAAATGAACGGTTGAGTAGGAAGCTCTGGAAAGAGGCTGTTTGGCGTATCAAGGCCTAGTTGCACTGCTGCTGAGCATGTCATGGCCACTGCTGCTGAGGCTGACCACTCATCAAAAAGGCATTTTCAAATGAGATCTATTAATATTTCAGCGAAGGCGGAATGCGGTTAAAGGAGATGTTATTTGAAGAATGGACAGGATTCTACCCATACCCTGGCTTGAGCATGTCATGTACATTGTCACATTTTTTAGTGGCACCAGCTGCCTGTGCAACGGTCATGGGTTGTGCACCTAATTCCAGTGCGAGGCATTAACATGTGGGTAGCTCTGCAGCAGCTACTTCTATTCGAACTTGTGCCTTGGACTCCACCCACCCATGGAGGCAGCGGAGAGGGGCACTTGGTACACTCCGAACTGCCCACACAGACAGCCCACACAGGCTTAACACAAGAAATGAAATTGAACACTAATAAAAACCAAAACCTCAACCACATGAAACCCAAAAAATCCCTACACGGTTGCTAGTCTGTGGGGGGGGTCTGTGTGGGCAGCGTGGATTGTCACTTATTCGCGCCAGACGGGGGGGAAATACTGAGAAGAAGTATGTTTTTCTGCCGCACTTGCGAAAGCTGCACGGGTACATGAGAGGTCTCTCTTATACAACACCGTACGTGTCTGAGCACTCCTATGCATGTGCACCACATCTCTATGATGGAATCCGCGCTTCGGTAGGTGCGAGATTCGCTGCTTCTTCTTAGGCGCTATCTTTGCTTTGTTCGCCCCTTTGCACGGGTCCGCCCAGGGTGATGGCCCCTACCGGTGAGGAGACCTAGAGTTCATCGCTCCTAGATGAGTTTTCATATCACTTGGCTCCAGATGGAAGCCTTCCCAGGCAGACAGTTATGTGTGCATATGAACTACTTTGAAGCACATACCAGTACTGCGCAATACGGTACAATTCAAGAACGAATGGTGGCCATGACACTGCGGGGTACTGCATAGCCACCCATGTGAACATGTGGTTCTGGTGTCGGGGGACGCAAGACTGCCGTGGTAGTGAACAACGCCTGGAGGCTGCTACGCCCACATACTGCCACGGCCGAAGCAAACTGCCCGGCCAAAGCCCGTGGCATGATGCATGAACGTGGTCAACACCAGTTAGCCCCCGCCGTACACGCGCCGGTCGGTACCCTTGGTAGCCACACCATATCAACAGCCATGGCTACGTCCTGATGCATCATTTTGGTTGCCATGTTGTGTCATACTTCCAGTACTTAGAGTACTGAGCATTGCCAGTTTTTCGCTACCTGTCTGACTTTCTGGTCACACGCACCGTGTGCAGAGGGCTTTCCCGGCCCTAAGCGGAGTGTAATGAGAGTACTTACACCTAGTCAGGCGGCCAGGCGGCGCAGGCTTTCTAACCCGTTGTGCGCTGTCCGTCTGGAGCAGCCGCCAGTGCTTGTTTCATACATCTCACTGCTGCTGCTGATGATGATGATGATGACCAGTGATGGGTCACAGCGTATAAATTTTCCATTATCCGCCGCATAACCTATTTAAATACGGCGTGTAACGTACATCGAAATCTTTTACAGTATTTCTATAAATACATTTACACGACACTCACGCCGAACGAAAATCGCGTTTTGGGGCGTACTGTATTGTTATTATGATGTACTTGTGTTTTAATGTATGAAATGTTATAAGCCCTGACCCATCACTAATGGTGACGATGTTGATGGTGAACATCATCAACATTGATGATGCCGCTGCTGCCGACCGCTATCGCCCCTGTTGCTGCTGCTGACTGCCTGTGCCACTACTGCTGCTGCTGCTGCCGCTGCTGACAATGCTGGTAACTAATGCTGCCGCTGCTGCTAATGACGATCGCCGCTCTTGCTGCCGCCACCGCCGCACACCACCGTGCCCTGCGCAGCACGGCTTCCCTGCTAATGCTGGTGCTGCTGCTGATGGTGGTACATAACAATGCCGCTGCTGCTAATGATGGTCGCCGCTCTTGCCGCCGCCGCCGCATGCTACCGTGCCCCCTAAGATACATGCGCAGCACGGCTTCAAGTGCGCCATCGACCCCAAGAGCATGCTGTACCTCTATGGCCTGCAGCTGGACTACAGCGACGCGCTGCCATTGATGATGATAGTGTTGATGCCGCTGCTGCTGATGATGTTCGCCCCTCTTGCTGCTGCTGACTGCCCGTGCTGCTGCTGATGGTGCTGCCCCTGCTGACGACCATGGTCGCCGCTCTTGCTGCTGTTGACTGCCCGTGCTGCTGCTGCTGGTGGTGCTGCCCGCTTTTGCTGGCGCTGCTGATGATCATATTAAATACTACTTATAGTAATAATGCCGCCGCTGCTGACCGTGATCACTGCTCTTGCTGCTGCCTGCCCGTGCTGCTGCGGCCGCACGCTACCACAGCACGGCTTCAAGTGCGCCATCGACCCCAAGAGCATGCTGTACCTCTATGGCCTCCAGCTGGACTACAGCGACGCGCTGATAGGCGGCGGCTTCCAGTTCCAGAACCCCAACGCCGAGTCCTCATGCGGCTGCGGCAAGTCTTTTGGCGTCTAAGGGTCTGCTAACAGGGCCGGTGGAGGCGCTTTCACCAGCAGTGCTTGCCGCCGCTGGCAACTGTGGCGTGTCTGCCAACAGTGGTGGTGGCGGTGGTCGCACCAGCTGTGCTGGTCGCCGCTGGCAGCTGCAGCAGCTGCGGTCGGAAGCAGCGCTGGCTTCACTAGCATCGCGCTTCGGTTCCGTTTCGCACCCACTGCCACGCGGGCAGCGCGCAGCAGCGGCACGCTGGCAGTGGTGGTTTTTGGCTCAGCATCTGCCTTTGTCCCCTGGCAGGTGTCCACTGCAGCAGATGAAAAGTGGCCCACCGCAGCGCCCGTGTGCCAGTGCCGGTGCCGTTTTTTTAGTCTGGCAGAAGTGGGATGGGGGAGGGGGGCTGCACCGCTCAGTGCTGGGTGCTAGTAGGTGGCTTGCTGAGTTTAACCCAGCCCGCGCTGGGGCACAAATTTGCGCATTTGCATGTATTTTCCTTTAGGCATGGCTGCATGTCGTCAGTCGGCCCGCATGCCCGTGGCATGCAGGTGGTGCCCGTCATGCATATTCCCTGTACTTGCCGCGACACTTTCCATGAATCCACCTTGACCACACAACAGGCCGGTGGTTGCGGCATGCGCCATGCTGCATGCAACTGGCTACACGCGCTGTGTGCTGCCAATGTCTGTTGCTGCATTTAGCTGTGTGCTGGCATGCTGTGTTGCCTGTTAATTCTGTGCTCCGCAACAGTACGGCACCATGTGTGATTGCGTGCATGCGCTGAAGGGGTGCCCCTGTGCTAGCTGGCTATGTGCTGCTGTCGCCGTAGGTGCTAGCTGCCATGGCAGCGCCCACCCGTGCCACTCTCGCCCATGCAAAACAGCCGATGCTCCTGCTGCTGAGCACAAATGGCACAGACTGGCATACATACACTGGGGTACATGACATCAGCTCCGCCGCACTGCAACCGCAGCAACACAGCATTGCTGTGAGGCGCTGTGAACCCATGGCAGGCAGCCAGTGCCTTTGCCACTGCTGCGCAGTTACTAGTAGGTGGCGAGTGCCAGTGTGCTGCACTGTGCAGCGCACGGAGTATGTACCACTTACTTCCGCATTTTACCAAACAGAGGGGGGGTGGTGGGCATGCGTGCATCTTACATCCCGCCGCCGCCGCCGCTGGTGCGAGACATACACTTCGCTCGCTCGCTGGCTCATATTATCATGGCTTGCAGTACGGTGTAATTTTATTTAACTCCGCTCAGGGCACGGAAAGCCCTTAGCACACGGTGCGTGCGTGACCAGAAAAGGGATGATCAGACACGCTGTTGCTAGCAAAGAGGCTGGCAAGGCTCAGCACAGTGTGTATACTCTAAGGTAAGCCTGGCATGTTGCCAGAGAACTACTCTAACGGATTACAGCCCCACGGTGTACATCTATGTATGCTGCTGTGGACGGCACCGAACTAGACTGCACAGTCCCATGTCCCAGGCAATTGCTAACCCACCCAGCCCTTGGCGCACCATCCTCCTCCCACACACCAGGGATGGATACGTACTCAGTGACAATGTGTTGACAGTGCCACCTGGTGCGCCGCTGACAGGGCAGAGCATATGCAGCGGGCGCACATGTGATTCACTGCAGACGGATGGGCAAGTGAGATATTGCCAAGTGGACACTTGTATGAAGTACTTCCAACTACTAATGTTAAGCTTCGCTTAGGGCGCGGCAAGCCTTTCGCACACGGTGCGTGTGACCAGAAGAGGATCCGACAGGTAGCGAAAAATCTGGCAATGCTCAGCACTGCGTACTCCAAGGGAAGCCTGGCATGTTTCCAGGGAACTACTCTAAGGGATCACAGCCCATGTCCCAGGGGACCTGCTCCCACCCCCACCCAGCTCCCGCTACACCATGCTCCCCGCACACATCAGGGGCCAACATGTAGTCCATGACACGTGCCGACAGTGCCATCTGGTGCGCCGCCGACAGGGCTGAGCATATGGTGACAGCGCAATGCCCTTCAGCGCCAAGGGCCGCGCCGCCCCTGGCACCGCCTCCCGTGTCGCGTACTTGAAATACTTGCAGTAGTACTTCAGTAGTTCAAGAACGTAGTATATTATAGCAAGCACGATCATGTGTCCCGAGCAGCACTTGCTGCTGGGCGCATGTGCTGGGTCACACCTGGGCGGTCACCAACGTCAAAGTTAGCCCACAACCATGTGCTGGGTGCCCACATATGTCCAAGTACTTCAGAAGTACCTTTTGCAGACTACAGTAGTGCTGCCTGTTGCTTTGTACTCACCTGGCGGGGGGGGGGGGCGTGTGTGGCGACTGACTGTTGCACCCACGAGCTGGGCACAGTTGCGTGCACTGCCGTGCCCCTCTGCCCTTAACAAGCGGTGTCATTGCCCGTGCATTACACTTCTTGTCGGGAATTCATTGAGGCAGTTTGTTGGTGGCTACAGTGTGCTTTCATTTACTTGCACTTGGGGGGCGTGCAAGAGCCGCAGGGTGTTCTGTGGGGTAGTCACGTGGTGAGATTGGCTATGCTGTCTTGTACGAATGGTGGGTAAGCTATGCAACGAGGCAGAGTAGTACTGACATCCTACTGTAGTACTACTACTGAAGCAAGTACAGAGTGCTTTTTAGTCTCTGAAGTGCTGCGGTCCTGCCTGAGTGGCTGGCGTATCACCATCAGAAATCGCCAAAAGACAAGGATGGATCAAACACAGATTCTGGTGTGCCTGTTGCTCAACTCTCATGTGTGTCGAAAGCCGGTGCCGCACCACGGAAGGTCCTGCTTGTTTTGCAAATACACACGGGGCGAAGGGTGCGGAACATGACGTTTTGGCGGCACTGTTCGACAAAAGAGGCACCGGCTGGTACTGCTGGTGCTGCTGGTGTTCTGGTGTTGGTGGTGCTGGTGCTGGTGCTCATGCTGGTGTTGCGTTTCAATACTGCTGTTGGTGTGCTGCTGCTGGGGTGTTTGATTTATGTTGGCTGGTGGTGTTCTGCTGCTGCTGGTGCTGGTGTTGCTGGCAACTTGCTGCTCTTGCTCAAAAGCTTAGGAGGCACTCAGACTGCTCCTGCTCCTGCTGCCTCTGCTGCTGCTGCGTGCGACGCCGCTTGGTAAGGCTATGCACAGCTGCACGTGAAGAAGGCCATAGCAGCGTCTGCGCGTCCGCGCGGCAAGGTGTGCGTGCTCCGCTCGCCCTCTCCGCTCACTTGCCTGCACTCAACTGTTGGTGTCGATATCCAAGTACACCTTGTTGGTGCGCCGTCCCAGCCAGCAGCGCATGGTAGCATCCGCCAGACGGCATACACCACCACACACAGCTGCTGCTGCCTCTCCTGCGACACCGCTCCTCTGCTGCGTGTGTGCGCATCGACTCTCTCGCCGACTTAAAAAAGTATTTTGAACTTGGCGCGCCAAGCATTTTCTCAGGAAAGTTCTCAGGTTGGCACTTTTCGTTTGCTGTCCGCACCATTCGCAAAATGAGTAGTCAGCTGCTGGCGTAGTAGAGAGAGGAGGGTAGTGGTGTGTGTGTGGCGGGGGCAGGGCAGGGGGAACAGGCAGCTGACACAGTCAGCGCCGCTGGCAGGCAGGGACGGCCGCCGACAGTCGGTACGGCACTTGAGAGGCACAATGGAATCCACGCTGGCAACACTGGCGAGGGTGGCTGACATGTCGGATAGGGAGCCACTTAACAGGAGGCTGCTGCTGCGGAGGTCCGCCAGGTGCGTCGCCGTCGTGGCACCAACCTGGCACGCTGGTTGCAGCTGGCGCCAGCTCGTGCTTCAGACAATGCCGCCCGGCACCGCCACCGAATACCCACTGCTGCACAGAACACACTGCAGACACACTGTGTGAACGGGTACTTTAGGCCACTTTCCGATCTCTGCACCCAGCGCAGGCAATGGTGGTGAGGGTGTAGCACCGTTGCTGTCCGCCACTTGCAGCTACTTACCCTCATCTGCAACATGGCTAACCCTTGCATGCCCCACTTTGGTGCTGCTGCTTTGCTGCCGGTGTTGTGCCGCTGCTGGTGCTGTGTACTGGTGCTCCTGCTCGTGCCGCTGTCGCTGCGGCTGCCGTGCTCCTGCCGTGCCTGCTCCCCGCAGCGAGAAGCTGCCCCTGCCGCCGCCACCCATGTCGTTGGCAGGCAGGCCGCCCATGCACCACCTGCACCCAGCCCCTGCTCAGCCTCAGCAGCAACAGCAGCTGCACCACCACCAGCAGCAGCAGCAGAGTGCGCCAATAGCAAGGGCCGGCGCTGCGGACTGGCATGTGTGGCTTAGCATCGAGGACAGGACGGAGATAAGGTCGAAAATTGCCGCATCCTACCGGGTGAGTGTGAGCGACGGTGCACCCACATATTACTTCAAGTACTTGGGAGTACAGAGTGTGCGAGTGATCGGCGACACTTAATGAGTACATGCCCCCATGCATATCAAAAGTGTAACACATGGTGCTTTTAGTGCAGCATGTGCGCTGAAGGCGAAAGTGAAGCCTGTGACTTGCTGGTTGTTGTCAGCGAGCAAGCTGCTCGGCGTGTCGTGGGCGGCCTGGCCGTCCGGAAACTGTACTACTTCAAAGTACTTCAGAAGTATGTACTACTAGTAGTATAAAGCAATGGGCGTTGTGTGCCTGCATGAAACCGAAGGTACTTCTTTAAATACGAGTTAAGTGCAGGGCTTCACCGCAGGTGCGCATCATACTGTGTGTTGTGATTTTTTGTCGGCTAGTGTCAGGAGGGGACGGTGTGGGTGTTCGTGGTCTTTCCTTTTTGCTTTGTCATTTTTGCCCTGGCAAAATTTGATGCACATACACGTACATGTACCGGTACTTCCAAGTATGCTACTAGGCTATACGTGAAGTATGTGCACTCCAAAGTATTTTATTTAACTCCGCTTGGGACGCAGACAACGCTGTGCATATGCTTGGCGGCTGAAGCGTGTGAACAAGTACCACACAAACCGCGGCGGTGTACACGGTGCTACCAGCGCTGCATGACACCTGCGCGCCCAGCCCGCCGCCCACACCGAAGCCAGACTTGAGCTGTACAGCAGTGCACACCAAAAAAAATAAAAATGCAAGGTGTGAGCCACGGCGCCGCGCCCGCTGCCTGCGCGAGACCGTTCCCAAAGTAAGAGACACCTATTTGTGGTCATGCACACAAGTGCATGGCCTACCGAAGTATGTAATTTTATCAAACTCCGCTTAGGGCGCGGACAGCCGTGTGCACATGGTGCGCGTGTGACCGGAAAAAGCATGGTCAAACGTGCTGTTGCTAGCAAACAAGATGCCCAGCACTGCGGAGTCTAAAGCAAGCCTGGCATGTTGCCACAGCGCTGCTCTAATGGATTACAACCCCATGTCCCAGGGGACCTACAGCATGTGCATGTGCACAAGAACACAGGCACATACTGAAGTATGCCAACACAATGTTTCAAGTGGATAGATCACCACACAGGCTTCGGCCTGGCTTTCTGCCCCAGCCACGGGAGTACCTGGGCTCAGTCACCTTTTTGGTTTCTTTCACAATGTCAATGCCCCGGTGTCAGCATGAGCAACAAACGTTGGCTTGACTTTTATGTGCAAGAAACGTACAAGGTTGCTGAGCCCACATACTGCCGTGGCTGGGGCAGAAATGCCAGGCCGAAGCCTGTGGGGTGGTCCGACTTGTATGTGAGGTAGGGACTCCAGGCGGCAATATTATTTAAGGCGGGCCCCCGGCCTGTAGCCGGTTCCTGTTGTGGTTGCCCCCGGTCGGGGTGTCTGCAGTGATGCGAGCACGCAAAGCCCCATGGTGCGCCAAGCGATGAGAGACAGTACCTCACCCGTATGCACATCAGTTGAAGTATGTGTAGTGATGGGTCACAGCGTATAACTTTTGCTGAATACGCCGTATAACATATGTAGATCCGTGGTATAACGTATGAAGATGAGCGTATTTATACGGCAGATACGCCATATGTAGTAGTATATATTTGGGCGTAGAGATACGCCGTATTTTGTATAGCGTTTAAAATACATTTTACGCCGTGACCCATCACTAAGTATGTGCGTTGCATTGTGTGTTGCATTGAAATCGGTACGGTCTGGCTCGTGGCCTGCACACCTTGCCACCGCTGCGCCTCCTGCTGGCTCACCTGCTGCCGGTGCTGCTGCTGCCACTGCCGCCGCTGCTCCCGCTACCGCCGCCGCCACCACTACTGCCACTGCTGCCGCCGCCGCTGCTGCTACTGTCGCTGCCGGTGCTGCTGCTGCCGCTGCCGCTGCTCCTGCTGCCACCACTGCCACCACTACTGCCACTGCTGCCGCCGCCGCTGCTGCTACTGTCACTGCTGCTGCTGCTGCACCACCACCCATCACTGCCCCGCTGCTGCTGCTGCGGCTGCTGTTGCTGTTGCTGCTGTTGCTGGCGCGGGGCTGGTGGCGAGCAGACAGCATGCGCGGGCGATTATGAGGCGCTTCTGGAGGTCGCATCAGCGATAGAGGAGGAGTTTCTGTTTGCGTCTGCGCCATCGCGCCTGGACTACTTCAAGAGCGGCTGCACGTGGGTGAGTCTCTCTACACTCATAATTCATATTATAATATAATACACTTGGTTTTCACTAAATAGAACTTTTGAAGTAGCGACATACTTAGTAGAGGGTCATAAAGCGATAGAGCAGGAGTTTCTCTTTGCGTCTGCGCCATCGCGCTTTGACTACTTCAAGAGCGGCTGCACGTGGGTGAGTATCTCTGCCCTAATAATTTGTAGTATAATAAAACTTGGCTTTCATTATACAGTACTTTTGAAGTAGCGACATACTTAGGAATCGGTCATAGAGCGATGGAGGAGGAGTTTCTTTTTACGTCTAGCGATCACGCCTCGACTACCTCAAGAGCGGCTGCACGTGGGTGAGTCTCTCGACACTGATAATGCGTAACATAATAAACTTGTTTTTTATTATACAGTACAGGTGTTCACTTAACGTGGTAAGGCGTGTTCACTTCACGTGATCACATGTGATGCTAGCGAGAGTTCACGACCATGCGGGGAAACGAGTGGGCATGTGACGTATTGGTAACTACTGTACAGTATAAGAAGTATTTAGAACCCCAAAAGTAGTGAATACTTCAGTAGTACTAAGTATACTTGAATTTCTTTCATCGCAGGTAATATGATACCTATGTATGGTATATAGGTGTAAATGTCCCATACGGCAGCATATAGACTACATGTGCATGACATCGTTACATGTAAATGTATACATATACTTCGAAGCACCTCAAAAAAAATTTACTTCAGTGTATATGTATATTGTACCTATGCTTCGCGTTATATAGTCTACGGTGTTATTTATTCATGTTCCATGTTTTCCTTTAGGTGTACACAACACACAGGTACGTCACGTTCTTGGGCATAGGAATAAACCGTGTTTTTTTTTAAAGCAGTATACTTCAAGTATACGGCGTACATGCGCCGCGCATCGCCTCCAAATATACCTACTTCTTTTTTGCAATCCTGCTAAAATTGTGAATGTGCAAGTTGCACACATGCACATGGCTACAAAAAGAGCGCGTGCCCGTGTCCCTACCCTACTACAGTACATAATGAACTTAGTTTTGTTATGTGTACTTCGAAGTGCTACAGTAGTATATAGTCATATGCTCACAAACTTGCCGTCCTACTCCAAATTGCCCTACACCACAGCAACCGCATGTGCACATGAGTCATGACAGCTGGTGTTGCGGGGGGGCAGCTAGTAAGTGTCGCGCGCGCCACAGCCTCTGTGTACACCACGACATGTGCTGCTTCGGCGCATGTTAGTACATACATATAATATATAATACCATATGTACATTTTTTTATTCAGTGACATTATTTCATTTATGTCATATGTATACATGTGGATAGACCACCATACAGGCTTCGGCCTGGCTTTCTGCCCCAGCCACGGGGGCACCTGGGCTCAGTCACCTTTTTGGTTTCTTTCGCATGTAAATATACTTCAGAAGTATATCTCAAGTACGCTGTACTTGAAAGTACTCAAGTAAGTATGCTTCAAAGTTTACAGTATGTTATAGTACCATTACTCAGTACATGTACCGTGAACATATATGCTGGTACATATATGATATTGTAACTGCCGCAGGTACTGTCTAGCGCATAGTATGCCCTCACGCACACCTCACTTCAAATCTGTTGTTGAACTTGCAAATGGGTGTGTATATGGCCAACTTCAATTCCGCTTTTTCTACCTGGTGAAGTGCGCCTCTCGCCGAGTGCATCCGATTTATTGAACAAGTTGAAGTTGCTGTTATGTCCACCTTCTTTGAATTGGGAGGGGCAGGGAAGGAAAGCGGACACTCGGTGTCATGAAATGGGGTTGCCCTACCTCAATATCTGTGTATGCTTAATTTATACTACTTCGAAGTACTTGAAGTATGTAATTGTACTTCAGTATAAATGCGCACTTACTATGCATGGAGGTGGTGCGCGATACGGGGAACAAGCAGCTTTATGTACTCTGCGTACACGTACACTTGAAGCATATGATACTGTACCAGTGGTATGTGTACCATATGGTACCATATAATATGATCATCCATTTTGGTCTGCCATTGTGCATGGCACGTATACGCTTCAAAAGTACATGTACTAGTACAAAGGAATGAGGCGCATTTATGTAGCTTTCGACTGTAGGTGTGTACCGTGCAAGCCGCACAAATGGTTTGAAAAGGACTATGTGGTGCAAAGTGGAATAAGTACCTTGTAAATGGCCTATACACCTAATGGCACGAGGCCACTTCTTTAGCGTATGCAATTTTATGTGCGCATTAACAGTTGCCAAGTGTGCAGGTGTGTACACGTATGTACATTATACTTTAAGTACATGTATATACTGCTAGTACACTGTGTGCTTCTGAAGTACACATATGTGTGCAAGTGTATGCTGAGAAGCACATGACTCCACTGTACAAGTGCATGCTGAGAAGCACATGGCTCCACGTGCGCGCACACCGCCATGCACGCAGGACAAGCGCGTGGCGGACAACGCAACTGCACACTACTACTGTAGTACTTCCGAAGCATACCTACTCCTGTACTACAGCTATGTGCTCCCAAGTACTTCCGAAGCATACCTACTCCTGTGCTACAGCTACGTGCTCCCAAGTACATGTACTTCGAAGTATACCATTGCCTGTGTACCCGCGCTGCCACCCACCGCGCGCAGGCTAAGCGCTTGGCAGACACCTGCATACTAATCCCGATTTAAGGTGCTCCTACACTCCAAGTACGTGCTCACAAGTACACATTTCATTTGCCTGCCTGTGTGCCACTTCTGCCTCCCGTGCACCGCAGGAAAAGCGCGTGGCAGAGAAGCTCAAGCAGTTGCACGCCGCCCGCACACGCGGCGCCCCCGCCACCGCCTCCCCAGCCCCCCCCCACAGCCGCCGACGCAGCGCACAACAACCGCGCCGCCGCCACCGCCGCCCACGCCAGCGGCA
>JAULBY010026462.1:0-16930 GCA_032358315.1 Ophiocytium majus | reverse complement strand
AGCGTTCTGCAGCCCAGAAACGGCCGCGCAAAGTGCGCGTTTCCACCTGCAGTGAATGTGCATGTGTTGCCTGGCCCCAGAGGGTGCTTTGTAGGCTATTTCCCTATTACCTTTACCCCCCCCAAAAAAAAGGTTTAAACTGGGCGTCCTTAACTGCTTAACCCCCCCAGTTTTTACTGGCGGATCCTATTTTCTTTAGGGGGAAGAAAATGAGCACTATACGGTACCTGACGATGTGCGCTGCCATCTACGTTATGTGTAGTGATGGGTCACAGCGTGTAGACTATGCATTACACGCCGTGAAACATATGGACATACAACGTGTAATGTACTCAGATGGACGTATTCATACCACAAATGAACTGTAGATATATCGCGTCTTTGGGCTTATACATACATGGAAATACGCCATATTTTGTGTGACATACTTCGAAGTACTTCGACGTATAAAATATGCGGTTTATACACCATGACCCATCACTAGTTACGTGCGTTGGGGTATATTTTATTTACACACGGTATGCGGACTATCAAGACGTCAAGTGCCTGTAATTAGCGCTCCTTCCCCTCCAATTGAGCTGCAAGTCATGAAAACGAGGCTATAACTCCAAGTCGGTTTTGTATCCAAACAGGGTAGCCGCGTTCAGCAGGGCGTGGTGCACCTGTTTAAACACATCACTGACTTGAAACTCCATTTGAAATTTCAACCCCAGTTCAAAACTGAAGGGCAGGACATGAGCACTAGAGCCGTGTGTGGCCATATACCACTAGTAGTATGGATACATGTGGTACGTGATACCTAAATCTGGTATACTTCTGAAGTAGTATAAAAGTATGTACACCGGAACATGTACTTGACATAACTACAGGTGTACTTCAGAGTATACATGTGCAAGTGTTCATAGCATGTACTTCGAAGTAAGTACAGTACAGGTAGTACATGTACACACATAATGTAGTAGTACTACTGCTTGTGAGTTCACCTGTATATGCTGGCACTGCCTGGCAGGCATGTGCCATTGCTTCGTGCACGCTGGAATGCGTGGCACAAGCCCTCGCATGCCCACACATGCAAATAAGATACAACTACTTGTAGTATGTACTCTGAAGTACTACTAGTAGTATACTGTAGGTGGGGTGCATGCAGGGCCGGCGGCGACGTGCGTGCCGGCAGCAAACACAAGGGGCGCACCACGCCGCGGCGGCAGAGCTTTAAAACTTGCCAGTCTGATGCAGACGCCACCGCCAGCCCCGCCAGAGCCAGCTTATAGTCGCCCACGGTTATCCAGTAGCCCAGAACCGGCACAAACCTGGGAGGACGTGCAGCAGCGCCGTGTTGGGAGTAGTTGCTGAGGGGGACTGTAGCAGGTGGTTGTGTGTGCAAGCGTCCGCCAACGGGGGTCCTGCTGCCAGAAAAGGCGTTGCTGGCACCGCAGCAGTGAGTGTGACACACAGCTTGCGGCACAGGCGACGGCGGGGCTGCTGAGCTCGGACGCAAAACACTGCTGGGTAAAATCACAGGGCGCGGCATAGCCAAACACGCCCTACGGTACACACTTCAAGTAACACTTCAAGTACATCCGTACTATGGGAAAAGTGTTTGCACGTGATGCTCGCGCACCTGACGTGCAGTCAGCATTTAACTGAGCAGCTCTGACTGCTGAGGTCTGTGCCCCTTCTTCCAGCAAAGCGTGACTGCAGCTGCCAGTCCAAACTCTGTGCATGCCATCACAGGGCACTTCTGCAGCTATGCGAGCATGCACATGCCGAGTGGCAGTTGTTGCGCAGCACGGCTACCCTCTAGACGCGATGTAACGTGTCAATGCCACGCCGTAATTCGACAGCTTCTGTAGCTCCTCACACAGGTACATGGCAGCACAAACCAGCCACAACCCGCCACACACACGCATGTCAGAAAACTCAAGAGAGGAAGTGGCGTAGCTGCCGCCACCGCTGCTCACCCCATGCGCGCCGCTGTCAGAGCGTTGGGGATGGTCCAGTTGCTCTGCATCCTGCGCTTGGGTGCCTCGCTTGTGTGGGCCGGGTGCTCCCCTGCGCCGTGCTCCAAGCCACCTCGCCCTGCTTCGCCCTGCTTTTCTGTGCCAGCACTCCGAGGGGCGCTGCTGGCGCCGCCGCCAGTGCTGCCGCTGCTGGCACCGCCGGCACCGCTGCTGCCGCCATGGGCGGTGCTGCCGCCGGTGCTTAAAGCACGCTTGGGCTCGCCGTTGCCTGTAACGGTGCTGCTGCCGAGGTGGGCCAGGTGCTGGTGCTGCTGGTGGTGCAGCTGGTGTCGCGTGTGCCTGGCAAGCTCCAGCTGCGCCGCCGCGGCCACAGTACACGTGCACCTGGCAAAGCGGAGACAGGCAGACAGGAGGCGAGTGGTGCTGATGGTGAGGTGCCACAGGCGTTGACCAAGCACCAGGTTGTGGCTGTTGATGGTGGCCTGCGTTGACAGTGCGATGCACGACGCACCTGCGACTCCTGACCAAAAAGCCATACGGGCTCGCCAGCAGCGGACCTGAGGCACCACTAGAGCCTAGGGTCTGCCATTCCCGCCACGAAGGAGACAGGTGCTGCCTGCTGAGAGAACTGCACAATGCGTGGCCGCCGCTTCTGTGACAAGCCAAGCGCACTCCAGCCTGCCTAACGCGCAGCATGACGCCAGCCTAGAGGGTAGATCGGTCAGCGGCGATGCGCCTGCACCCGCCCGCTGGGCACCTGCTGTTAGCGGCCGCCGCTGCTGCTGCCGCTGTCGCTGCCAGCATCGTGGAAGCTCAAGAGGAGGCTGCTCCGTCCGCAGTCTCCATCCACAACAAACTTCAACACAGACTTCAAGCGCGTCTTGCAAGTCAGTTGTTGCTCACACACACACACACATGTGCTTGTGTACACGAGAGAGAGAGGTGCTAGCAGGAGCCGCTGCCGTGTGTCAGCGTGCAGCAGCACCATGAGCAGCAAGGCCGACTACCTGAAGCGGTATGGGGACGCATCAGCTGACAAGAAGCGCCGCAAGAAGAAGCCCAAGCCCACCACCCCCGGCGCTGGCCAACTGCGCATAGTGGACGAGGATGTGTTTGACACAGCCAAATCCAGGGCGGCTGTGGACGCGGCGTGGGAGAAAAATCAGAGCGAGGACGAGGCACCTGTGGTGGTCGATGCCCTGCCATCATCACTAGCAGCACCGACACGTGGCACGTGGGGAAGCGTTGCCACCCAAGGGGACTCCTCTCCACCGAGGCGAACGGCCAGCGGCAACGGAGTGGCAAGAGCGGCAGCGGAGCAGGATGCGTCACCACCGCGGCGGCGGCCGCACGTCAGCCCTGACAACTCTCCGCCACGTCGCGGGCGTCAAGGCAGCTCGGATGCGTCTCCCCCGCGCCGTCGCAGGCACGACAGCCCACCTGGTGGCGCGGATGCATCGCCACCTCGGCGCAGGAGGCACGACAGCCCGGCTGGCGACTCATCGCCGCCGCGGCGACGGAGGCACGACAGCCCACCAGCCAGTGCTGACGCATCACCCCCACGCCGCAAACGGCACGATAGCCCTAGAGACGCGGACGCATCGCCGCCGCGGCGTCAGCGGCATGACAGCCCCAACGGCGGAGTGGATGCATCCTCCCCACGGCGCAGGCGGCACGACAGCCCGGACGATGCATCACCGCCACGGCGCAGCAGGCACGCCAGCCCCGGCGGTGCTGATACTTCGCCGCCACGGCGCAGCAGGCGCACCAGCCCACCTGTTGACGCTGACGCCTCGCCACCGCGGCGCAGGCGGCATGACAGCCCGCCTGCTGCCGACGATGCCTCGCCGCCGAGGCGCCGGCGCCATGACAGCCCACAGGGCACACGGCACAGTGCCGGCGCGGACGCATCTCCCCCACGCAGGAGACGCAGCCCCGCCTCATCGCCACCCAGGCGCGGCCGCGCTGGGCATGACAGCGTGCCTGGCAGCAACGGCGGCGCATCACCGCCCCGCCGCCGCGCCCGGCACGATAGCCCGGAGGACGAGCAGCGGCGGCGCAGCGGTGGCAGTGGTGGCGGCGGCGGCGGCGGAGGCGGTGGGGAGGGTGGCGGGAGGGAGAAGACGGCGGCGGGGTACACTGCGGGGCTTCAGAGCGGGCAGCAGTTCAAGGAGGTGGAAAGGGAGCTGCGGGAGCGGCAGGCGAAGGAGCTCGCAACCATGGCCGGTACCTCAGGTGAGCGGCGGCGGCATGGGGCGTGGCAAGCGTGCGGCGTGCGTGTGTGAGCCTGGCGGCGCCCGAGGCTAAGGCAGGGATGTGGCGACACACAGCAGCTCACCACTCTCTGTTTTCACAAAGAAGCTCATCAACCTCTACATAGCACTTCAAGTATGTAAATGCGCCCGCTGCCCGAGCTCTGCGTACCCTGTCACAGCAGTGCCGGCCGCAGTCGGCAGCGTCTTTGCCGCTGCCCGCCTGGGGGCTACCCACCAAGCTGGCGCGGCACGCTGTGCCATGCTGTGTCAGCGTTTGCAGTCACTCCAACAACATTTGTTTGGCACATCCCGGGTGAACCACCCGGTGCGGCTGCGCCGAAAGCAGCGCATGTGGCTTGGGAGTCGCCGTAGGCCAGCGTTGAGCCTCCCTGTTTTGGCATTCGAAGCAAGGCGCTTGATTTTGCGCCTGCAACTTGTGATGTTACTGCGGCGGGGGGCACGCCGCGCTAATCCCACTTGCCGGCTTCCGCACTCCACCTGGTGCAACATTGCGCGGACCCAGCGTGAGAACCCACGCTGCTGCTGTACCACATACGCCACAAGTTGTTACCTCGACAAGGAAACCAAACAAAAAAACAAATGTTGAACAAATTGCGCTTGTCTTCCAGTTTTAAAAAAGGGTTGTTGATTTTCACCATGTCCTGCACCTGGGCGGTGCGACTGGCCTGGTGCGACCGCTCTTGCCTGGTGCGCATGCGCGTGTCACAGGCCAGACCGCGGAAACGGCGACAACCAACCAACCTCCAAATGTTGAACGACTTGCACTCTGTTATAAGTAAAAAACAACCAATTTTTTAGACAACTTTCCTGGGGCAGAGCGCGCCGCTGAGCACCCGGCCTGATGCGGACAGACTTGCCTGTTGCACGTGCGTGTGTCACAGGCCAGAACGCGGAGACCGTGTACCGTGACAGGAAGGGGCGCAAGCTGGACATGCTGAACGAGTTCATGCGCCAGCAGGAGGCTAAGGAGGGCGCGGTGCGCGAGCGCACGGAGGCGGAGTACGAATGGGGGCGCGGCAAGGTGCAGAAGGAGGACAAGGAGCGGCAGCAGGTGGAGATGGAGGTGGGTAATGGTTTTGAAGTCTGGACTTCAACAGGAAGTGTGTTACTCCAAGTCTGTACTTCAACAAGAAGTGTGTTACCCCAGAGACACGGGGTCATGTGCGCACCGGCACAAATAAGGGATAGATTATGGTGTTGAAGTACAAATGCCCCTAGAATGGTGCAGAAGGAGGACAAGGAGCGGCAGCGGGAGGAGAAGGAGGTGGGTACCGTAAAAGTTGGAAGTTTGTACTTCAACAAAGAAGTGTGTTCCTCCAAGTGCGGAGTATGAGTGGGGGCGCGGCAAGGAGGACAGGGAGCGGCAGCAGGAGGAGATGGAGGTGGCTAATAAGAAAGTTGAAGTCTGTACCTCAACAAGAAGTGTGTTACTGCAAGAAATGCGGAGTATGAGTGGGGCGTGGCAAGGTGCAGAAGGAGGACAAGGAGCGGCAGCGGGAGGAGATGGAAGTGGGCACTAGTGTTGAAGTGCATACTACAAAAAAGGGGGTACTGGGGTTATGTCCGCACCTGTAGAGAGTACAGATAGATGATGGTGTTGAAGTACAGGTGCCCCTAGAATGGTGCAGAAGGAGGACAAGGAGCGGCAGCAGGAGGCGATGGAGGTGGGTAATAAAAAGTTGAAGTATGTATCTCAACAAGAAGTTGCGGAGTCCGGAGGCCCGCGGTCATGTGCGCAGTGGTAGACAGTACGAATTGATGATGGTGCTGAAGTGCAAGTGCCAATGGAATGGTGCAGGCGGAGGACAAGGAGCGCCAGCCGGAGGAGCTGGAGGTGGGTGCCGGTGTTGAAGTTTGAACTTGTACACAAAGTGTAGTGGTCCAGAGACACAGGGTCATGTGCGCGCTGGTACAGTGTATGGGTAGATGATGGTGGCGAAGTTCGGATTGCAGACACCCACAGCAGACACCTTTATTTCCATAGAAAGGTGCAAATGGAGCACCAGGAGCAGCAGAGGGGGAGATTGGAGGTAGGTGCTGGTGTTGAAGTTCTACTTCAAGAAGCGTAGTACCAAGTCAAGAGACAGTAGTTGGTGATGATGCTGCAGTTGGGATTGCGGGCACCCACGGCAGACATGTGGTTCGCTCCTTGTAGAAATTGTGAACCCAATCGAAGTTTCCTACGCATACCTTGACACCAACTTTGTTTGAAGTATTGACCCTTCAGCAGTGGGTGTCTGCAATCCCTGTTGATGGCGTTGCCATACTTCTTGAAGTACATGCCAGTATGTACTACAGTACTACTTCTATCAAACCCCGCTTGGGATGTGTTCAGGGCCTGTGCACATGGTGCGCGCGTGACTGGAGGCGCATGATCAAGCATGCTGTCCCCTGTTGTCACTCAACAAAATGGCAAATGCTCAGCACTGTGCATTCCATTGTAGGCCTATTATGTTGCCACAGTGCTACCGGGGTGCTTCAAGAAGTACGATCAGCACACCTGGTTCCGCACAATGCAGGGGTGAGGCGGGTGCCCACCACCGGTGCTGGTGCTGCTGCATTTGTGACGTATTTTCAAGTATTCGTGGGTGCCGCTTTCGTTGCTGCTGCATCGCTGCTATTTATCGTACTGGTGTCTCCGCTGCTGTGGCACTGACTGCCTGTTGCGGTGGCTGCTGCTGCTACTGGCAGCTGCAGCTGGCGCTGCTGCAATTGGTGTACACCAGCTCAGGTTGGCAAAGTGCAGTACAGCAGCATCGCTGCACATGGTATCTTGGTCGCGCAAGGTTCGCAGTACAGTATACCGGTAGTGCAATACTGCATGCACCAATGGGTTGACTGCAGCAGTAGCGTGAGCTGCAGCAGCAGCAGCGAAGGCCTATAAAATGCAGCAGCTTGCGCACCGAACTAGTGCTTGCACATGCTTGCCTCGCACTGTTTGCCATATGAGTCAAAAACATGTCCCGCCACCTCCAGTACATACAGCGTTTATGTACACGCGCAGGGCACTCACACAAGCAACCAACACCGCTTCTGCCACTTGTGCGCTCACAGAACATCAAGTTGGCGCCATTTGCACGGACCGCTGAGCACCTGGACGAGGAGTTGAAGTCCGTCATCCGCCCCGAGGACCCCATGGCGGCGTACATGACAAAGAAGCAGGCCCAGAAGGCCAGCACTGCTGTGGCCGGCATACCCGCCAAACCCGTTTATAAGGGGCCACCGCCCAAGCCCAACAGGTGTGCCGCGTGCGCATGTTATGCTGAGCAGCTAGCAGTGTGCTGAGCACTGTCACTGAGCAACATGTTCCGTGCTTAGCAACGCTGGGCAGCGCTGCGGGCACTGAGGCACAGGGGCTGTGTGGGCAGGGCAGTGCGGCTGTTGGCCGTTTTTTGACGAGGGCTGCTCACGCCAATGTCGGCGCAGGTGGGCTTGGTTGCTGGAGTGGTGGTGGTGGCGCGCACCTGTGTGGGTTCGGCTGCAGATAACCACATACTTGAAGTAGGATATACCGCCGTCTGGAGTCTCTCCTTCACACTGTGGCACAGTCTGCTCATGCCGCCACAGTGGTGGTGCATGCGTGCAGCCGAGTGAAGTTGTTGTAACTTGACTGTACAGCCATTGCACGGGGCCAGCACCAGTGCGGGCGCGCAAGCGTGATGCAAGCTGCGGCAGCTGCGCCTGCACATGCGCTGCCGATGTGCTGCGGCAGCAGCCTGGTGCAAACGCACGCTGCGACAGGTGCCACACATCAGCGCACACACACCCATGCATGTCTGATCACGGCATTGGGCGCTGGGTCACTGTTGAGCACTGCTATATACTCTTCCCGCTGCTCCCTGCCGCAGGTTTGGCATTCGGCCAGGGTACCGCTGGGATGGCGTGGATCGCGGCAACGGGTGGGAGCAGAAGCTCGTGGAGGCAGAGGCAGCGCGCCGCCACCAGGGGGACGCGTGCTACCAGTGGTCCATCTCAGACATGTAGCAACGTGCAGGTGGTCTGCTCGTGCCTGCACGAATGTGTAGGTCGTGGCAGGCGGCATGTATGCAGACTGGCAGTTGCCACCCTGCCTGCTATAGTGACTGGCCGGTGGATGGTTTGCTCGCCAGCACCAGTTGCCATGTGCTCAGCAGCAGTGGCTGAGGCGGGGCACTGCACGCCTGTGCAAGGGGTCGCTGGTTGCTGCACTAAACCAAAGCCACTCTACCGTCTACATGGGGACGCATCTGGCAACAACCTGGCGAGCTCGTCACGCAGCTAGCCTTGCCCTGGGCAACCTGCCAGTTGTCACCCCCTCCTCGTTCTGTCCCCTGCTGCATGTGTGTGCCGGCCTGAATCATCTCGATGGGGGGGATCGACTATTGCTGCTACTGCAGTGCTACATGCCCATTCTTAAAAGCCCCCCAGCACTTGGCATGCTGCGCATCTTAAATAAAAAACGCTGCGCGGCGGCAGGTGCGGCGGCAAAGGCACAGTGCTTTTCTTGCCTGGCCTCCGCTGGCTTCTTTCCTCGGCTCTCCCATGCTCGCGCGCTCGGCACAGCCAGCGCGGGGGTTGGGGCGCAACGTGCAGCAGCGAGCGAGCAGCGGCACCAAAATGCCCCCCCCCCCTGCTGCCGCTAAACCCTGATGCCTGTCCTATGCCTATAGATGTGCATCGTCGGCCAGTGCCAGCTTGTCACGCGAAAGCACGGTGACCTGTTTGCACTGGGACATTGCTGCCCTTCCCATGCCGCCTTGAGCACATGCAATTGTAGCGAATTGCGCGCGTGCGGTATCGGCTGGTGTGTGTCCGAATGGGATGTAGTGTGCGCTGACTGGCGCACACTCTAGCAGTCATGCGTCGGCAGTAGTGCCACAACTTGTGCGCTCGCGCCGCCGCACCCTGGGCGCGCGCCTTGCGAGTTTGAATTCAGTCTGTTGCCGTTCACCGGCAAGAGGGTCCTGCACGAACTGCGCGCGCCGCGCGCGCAGGCAGCAACAGAAAGCGGGTCGCCATTGACTGCGAGCACATTTGCTGTTTGTTTTCCGACGCGAGCGGCGGAGAGGGCAGCGCGCGGCGGCATCCCCTGCGCCAGGAGAGGAGAGACCTGCTGCAACACAGGGCAGGAGGGCCCCCTAAAAACTGCGAGGGGAGGGAGAACTGACGCTCGTGGCTGCAGCTGGCGGGGGGTGTGAGTTCGGGGGGCCTGCGCAGCAAATGGGGCTCTGTGCAAGCAGCGAAGGTAAGGGTCGTGTGCCGCCGCGGCCGCGCGCCGCCGCGCCGGGCCGCGCCAGTACAAGGGGCCTCTCGCCTTGTTCTTTCCGCCAGGCCGCAGGTGTCGGCGCGGCAGGCGGGTGCCCTGCACGCCGGCGCAGCTCGCGAGAGGCTGCCTACGCACTCTGTGCTACACACACTTGGCTGCCCCCCTCCCTCGTTTGATCGGCACAATGCGGGCCATGGCGCCTTGGGCTACCTTGACAGCCGCCTCCGCGCCTTCACCTCACCCCTTGCCTGCCCCACAGAGGAGCCGCAGGTGGAGCATGTCAAGATACTGCTGCTGGGGGCGGGGGAGAGCGGCAAGAGCACTGTGCTCAAACAGGCAAGTGTGTGCGGAGGCTGCAGTGCTGCACTGCAGACTTGTGCGTGGCTCGCGTTGCGCGTGGCGGCGACCGCCGCCGCCGCGCCCCGCGTCCGCTGCGCACTGCCATATGACGCCTGGCATTGGCATCATCCGCAAGGCACTTGGCTGCGGCGGGCCTCACTTCGTGACGCGCTTGCGCAGCATCAAATCAGAGACAGGCAGAAAAGGGGCAGGCAGCAGCAGGATCTAGTGTTTCAACACCCCGGGTGCACCAGCAGCTCCGATGGGCCACGCGGCACCATAACGCGCACCGGTTGGCGTGGCTCTGGTCGGAAAAGTGCTACTAGCAGCTGTCGCTCTGTTTCCTGTGCGGCCCATCGTTGCTACCCCAAAGAAAGGCTGTGTCCAATTTTTTTGACGTTCGGCACCAGTTGCGGCAGGCGGGGTTCTTGGCTGGCGACAGCAGCGTGTGTTCACCAAAAAGCTGTACAGCTTTGCGTGCTTGCGTGCGCCGAGCAAGGCATCAGAACACAGCGCGCAGCTATGCCTTAAGCTCTGGTGTCAATACATCAAGCTTTTCCTCAACACGTCTGCGGGCTTCTGTTGCGGGCTTGCGAAGAACCGTTCTGGTCGCCCGGACATCATGCTAGGCTTCGCAGCTGCTGTTGGTGTCAGCTGAACAGCACCCAACCGTGGCTGGATGCACGTAGGCGGAGCCGTCTCCCCTCCACAGTCAACCTCTCCAGCTGCTGCCGCCACCAGCTAAGGCTGCTGCCTACTGCAGACCCTACTGCAGACCCCCCCACAGTGTGACGAGGCCACGCAGTGGCACTCCCTTTTCGCTTGTGCTATTCCTGGTTTCGGGCCCCACCCGACCTGCAGCATACTGCGTGCCAAAACAAAAATTGCGCTAGCTCTGCATGGAAATGCTGCATGCCTCAACCACAGTCACTGGCACGCCACCCGCCTTGGTGGCTGGCTGGTGCTCCCACACAGCACTGCGTGCCCGTTACTCCTTCACCATATTACTTCCTTCGCCATGGTGTTGCTCACCGCCGTCTCACCTGCTGCTGGCGTCTGCGCACCGCACTGCGTGAATATGGTTGCCCTCTGCGCGCAGGTGCGCATGATATACAAGGGGCGCATGTCGGCGCAGGACGTGCGGCAGTGCGTGGACGGCATACGCAGAAATGCCATTGAGAGCATGCAGGCGGTTCTGCAGGTGGGTGGGCGCGGCCGCAGCCGTGCTCAGCAGCACCAACGCGGAACGGTTTCACGCAGCTCGCCGCCGCCGCCGGCGTGTGCCTGCCGTAGCTGCCGGCAGTTTTGCGTGCAAATGAGGCGCGCGTTCGTAAGCAGCAGCAGTGCATGGCGGTGGCGGCATCAAGTGCCCTGCGTCAGCTACCATACGATGGTCCTGCACACACCGCGCAGCACTGTGCGTGGTGTTCCCGTGCGCCAAATTCAAAGGTCGATGATGTTGATCAAGGGCTCCGTTGCGCGCTGCTGCTGTGGCAGCAGGTAGAATAAAATGGTGCGCAATAGCAGAGTGCTCGTGCATCGTCCGCTGCTCACTTGCACCGGGCACCAGAACCCCAGGTCACGCAAAAAAAAACATGATGCTGAATCCGATTGGCCCCCCGCTGCTGCACGCACGCGCACCGTAGGCCATGAAGGTGTACGGCATACCACTGGCAGATGACTCCAAGAACGCCGCACGAAACCGCATTGCAGCGCTGCCGGACGACGCCCTCTTGTCAAAGGTGCGGCGCCAGTGCCACCCGCCCGTGGTGGCGGGCAATGGGTTGCAATGCAGCATCGGTGGCGGCGGCCCCGCGTGGGCACTCGCAGCACGGTGGTGGTGCGCACTGGGTTGGGGTGCGGCATCCGTGGCGGCAACGGCGGTGATGGTGGTGGCGCCGCCGTCACCCTGTGCTTGCCAGCGTCATTACCTGCGCAGGCACCGAGTGTGTGTGTGTGTGTGTGTAGGCTACGCTGGCGCTGCTGCCCTGGGCGCTGCGCTGTGGGTGTGAGGGTGGTGCGGTAGCAACGGCGTCACTGGGGTGTGCGCAGTGCTTGCTGGTGGTATCACAGCACAGACTGCAGGTTGTGTGCGCGACAAGGAGTGACTGGCCTGCAGCAGCATGGCATCCCAGAGTGTGGCGTGGTAGTGCTACATACTTGTGTAAGGGCAGCCATGTGCGCGGGCTGCTGCAGCAGGTTGACAAAACTGGGGGGGGCGCGCTCAGCAGCAGCTGCTGCAGGCGCGGCCCGGAACGCTTTGCTCTTGGCACCTGTTGATGCTGTTGGTGCGGATGTGGACAAGTGCTACTATTTTGTAGCACGAGCATGCCATCATCCCCACCACGCAGCTAACGCCCTCACACCTTTCACCGCTGCGGTGCCGCGCTGCTCTTGCGTTCGCGCTGCGAACCGCGGCAACTTCTGCTGGCGGCGCTGCTGCGCATATACATGCACATGTATGCAAATTATGTGTGTACATGGGGCGTGTGGGCGGCGCGGCGCGGAGCAGGACGTGGCGGATGACATCAGCACCCTGTGGATGGATGCGGGCGTGCGCGTGTGCTTCGAAAAGCGCGACCTCTACTGGCTGCTGGACGCGGCGGCGTACTACTTTGAGAATGTGAGCGCGTGCCCGCAACCCAGTAGTTGAAGTATCAGTTGAAGTAGCAACGGTGCGTTGTGCTCCGAAAAGCGCGACCTGTACTGGCTGCTGGACGCGGAGGCGTACTACTTTGAGAATGTGAGCGCGCCGGCAACCCATCAGTTGAAGTAACAGTTGAAGTAACAGTTGAAGTAAAGATGTTGCGCGGCAACCCATGAGTTGAGGTATCAGTTGAAGTAGCAGTTGAAGTGACGATGGTGCGTGTGCGCCTTTGAGAAGCACGGCCTCTATCAGCTGCTGGGTGCGGCGGCATAGTCCTTGGGTGGCGTAAAGTTGAAATATTGGTTGAAGTAGCAAAGGCGACACAGACCAGAGAAGGTGTGCACTGCTACTTTTGGGTAGATTTGTATTCTGGCTACCGTATGAAGCGGTGTTTTACATTTAAGTATGCAAGATTGTGGGCTCCCCCACCCAGACAACAACTCAAAGTTTCAACGGCACCAGAAGCCAGTACAGGACCATCTGTATTGGTAGCTCAGTGATTCACACTCATGTATTGGTAGCTCAACATCTCACACGTCGCGTGACTGCTGGACGCAGGCTTACAGCGCATCGAAACTGTGCGTGCCACTTCAAAAAACAACCCACAAGTACCATTCCCCCCTGACAAAATCAAATTCCGAAGCACCAACGCTGTGCGCACTTGTACTTGCTAAGGTTGTGGGCTTGCGCCGCTGGGCTCCCAAAGTACCACCCGCACTCAAACAGGGCAGTGCAGTACTGGTAAATCCGAGTATGTCTGCCCCCCCTGCCTTCAATCAAAACGCCATGTCTTGGAGACAAGTTGAAGTAGCATGGGTGTGCGCAAGTTGATACTTGAACAAGTTTGGCTGGTTTACACGCGGTATGGTAATGGCTGGCGCCAGAGCACTAGCACGCAACCATGAAAGTACTCGTACTGCATACACAAGGGTGGTGGCGCGGCGTATAGCTGGCGGCAGCAGCGGGCTGGCGGCTACTGTAGCGGCGGCAGCGCAGGCGGCAGCCGCCATTCCGCACACAGCATGAAGATAGTTGATACAACTACAAAATCGCAGAGGGCGCCTGGTATTCATGAATAAATGTCATTATTGGCCAGGCACGCATTTCATTGGTGCGCTCACTGCAGCAGGTGCAGCGCATCGGTGGCGCCGTGCCACGAGCGCCCATTTTTTTCCTTTGGGCGCTCTACGGTGGGGGGTTTGGTGTGCGGTAGGAGGTTTTTGTGTATGGTGGGAGGTTCGGTGTGCGGTGAGAGGTCTGGTGTAGAGCGTGAGGGGGCTGGTGAGCCCGGAAATGAGGGTGTGCAGAGTAAAGGTTGCTTTGGCCAGCTCAAAAGCAATTTGCAGCCCAAGGGCGGGAGCTGGGTCAGTGAGAGCTATGGTGCGTGTTATGTACAGTGTATTTACGCAAAGCTTATGGCGCGGGGTAGCTTTGAAACTTACCACTGCGGTGTCCAGAATATCATGGTAGTGTGGTCAGCAGCCACGTGCCAGTTGGCACAGACGTACCACTTCCCGTGCACCCCAACTTGAAGTAACAGCGTGCACAGCCACAGCAGTGCCTGCAAGTAAAGCACAATTCCGCTTGCGGCGCAGAGCCAGCTGCTCTGCCCCCTACGTCAATAAAAAAACACATGATGTCTTTTTTGAACACTTCACGGGCACGCCCCTGGTGCTTGGGAAAACCCATACATGAGTACTCTCGTTTCACACTCACATGGCATGCTCCGTCGCCTTTCAACGGATGAAACCGTAACATGGGAATGCAGTCCCATTTAGCTGCGCCCGCGACGCCCCTGGTGCGTCAAAAATACACATGCTTTTTCTGAGAAAGACCGCATGTCGCACGCTCTGCCCGTTTACCCCCACACACTTGAAAGAGTAAAAGTACTACTGTAGTACATTCTTGCTTTTTTCTCCCCCTTGCACGGGTCCACTCCAGGGTGACGGCCCCCACCGGTGGGAAGACCTACAGCTTCTCGCTCCTACATCAAGTTCTCAAATACTGAAGTGTATATGTGCGTGTGTGTGAAAACAGGTCCAGCGCATCTGCGACGCGCGATACGAGCCCACCGAGGAGGACGTGATCATGACGCGCGTGCGCACGACGGGCATCGAGAGCACCGAGTTTGTCGAACCGCCGTACCAGTACGCGTGAGTGCCGCACGCCGTCTGTGTGGCCGCATGCCAGCGCGTTCGCATATGCAACTGCTGCTGCGGCAACACCGCTTGAAACTGGCGCCGCTGCTCAGTGGCACAGCCGCCGGCACAGCGCCAGCAACTTTGAAAACTGCAGTACTGGTACTGGTGCACGTGGCACATGCTTTCTGCGTGGCTGCGACGGGGCCTTCGCGTGCGCGCTTGTGCACCGGGCAGCGAACTTCAGCTGCTGCAGCGCCCCTAGGACTGGTGCCGCTGCTCAGCGGCACAGCAGCCGGCACGGTGCCAGCAATTTTGAAAACTGGCGCACGTGGTTTGTGCGCGTGAGGTGCCGGCCATTTCCGTGTGGCCGCACGCATGCGGCTGGCACGTGTCCCAGAGTTACAGTAGCATTGCTGCTCAGCACATGGGGCTGGCGCACGCCGCGGGCGGCGCTGACGGGCGCCGTGCTGTGCTGAGCACACATTACGGTGCCTGTGTAGGTGCTCAGCAGCAGCAAACGCGGTGACGGTGGGGGTGCGCGCCCTTGAACGGAATGGTTACTCTTTGCTTGTCGCGAAAGTGGAGCGGGTTTTGGAAGGGGAGCAGTTGCAAACGGCGGCATGGGTGTTGCACGAGCGCGAGGGTTTTGATGTGATGTAGCTGCTGTCTCACGTTTCGGGCAAGTTGTTGGTGTTTTTTCTGCTCCTCTGTGCGCTGAACAGGGTGGTGGACGTGGGCGGGCAGCGCAACGAGCGGCGCAAGTGGATCCACTGCTTTGAGAATGTCAAGGCGGTGGTGTACCTCGTGGGGCTCAGCGGCTACAACCAGTGCCTGTTTGAGGACGCCAGCGTCAACCGCATGCAGGAGAGCGTCAAGCTCTTCAAGCAGGTGCGTGGGGCTGTGGGGGTGGACGCTTGGTGTGTGTGCTGCAGACAAACCCGCTGTGGCGGCCAAGTTTTCACTTGTTGTCGATAACTTCAACCCGGCTTATCGGCCAACTTCAACTGACCATCATACAGTGGTATCACTTCCAAGTGTGTATGCACTTCATGAAAGTATCTTCAACATCGTCTTGTTACTTCAAACTTGTGGGCACGCGAGAATTAAGGTCATGCAAGCCGGCGCGAAGCAATCGGCACGCGGCCCCTCTATGCACGTACTCAGAGCTTTGCACTGTCAACGACAACAAGTGTCGGACAGTGGTGCTTCTGATGTGTATATATATATACATTGACCTGTGGCCGACGAGCCTGCGCCTGGAGTTCTTATTTCGAAGTATTATATGGTATACTTGAAGTATGTGACAATTGTATCAGATATACTGGGGATATACGTGGAGATACATGCTTTCAGTGTGCACTTGTGCAGAGTCCCTCTCGCTGCGTGCCGGCAGCCAAGCTACTTACCGGCCCTTAGAGCAGGTGGTGGTTCACAGTACGTGTATATGAAAACTCAATCTAGGAGCGATAAACCCTAGGTCTCCTCACCGGTAGGGGCCGTCACCCTGGGCGGACCCGTGCAAAGGTGAACAAAGCAAAGATAGCGCCTAAGAAGCAGCAATCTCGCACCTACCGAAGCGCGGATTCCATCATAGAGTGTGATGCGTTCGAATATATAGCAGTGTGGCGGTATGTGTTTTTTCGCAGCAGTGTCAGGTGTCCCACCGCCGTGGCGCACTTGAGACGGTGCTTTCAGTCGCCGAATGCGGCATCCAGTGCTCCCTTTGAAGGCACCGCCGCCCGCCAGTCATAGATGCCCACATATACTCCCCTTGGTAAGCGTTCCAGGAAGCACAAGTACATATGCTTCGAAGTCGAAGTACTACGTAGTATATCTATATATATTTATGCATTGTGGAAAATCAGGTGAAGGCAACCCATCATCATCTGCGAGGTCGTCAACCGATGCCCCCCAGACGCGGCAAGCAAACGCATGGCAAACCTTTTTTTCCCACCTGGCGGGCGCGGGCGCGGCTTGGGTGGGCAGCTGCGACGAGTGCCCACACGTTTGTGTCAACACGTCTGTGTCAACACGGCACCAGTGCCAATTTGGTGCACGTTCATCCTGGCGCTTGGCACCCGCGCAGCAGTGCGTCAACGGCGCATGCAGCAGCCGCTGTGTTGACCATTAACTTTTGTGGCGCGCGCATGCATGGGCGCCCGCATCCGCTGAAGCCTCGCGCGCACTCGCGCCCCTGACCCTTCCGAGCCAACGAAACCAGAAGAAAACCCACGCCTCTTGGTACTTTTTCGACCCGTGAACACCTGTCCTCCCCTCCCCCCCCCCCCCCCCCCAGGGGGGGGGCAACCCCCAATTCAAGA
>JAULBY010026451.1:0-16933 GCA_032358315.1 Ophiocytium majus | reverse complement strand
TGCGCACTTTTGAGGTGGTCACTTTGAGTGCGCGGCGCCCCCTCCCGCTCCCCGCCAACCTCCCCCCGCTGCGCGCGCATGCAAACATTTGAGGTAGTCATTGTGACTGCGCGGGCCCTCCCTCTCACCCCGCCCTCTCGTGTTTGACATATTTTGTGCACAAATTTCAACAAAAATCGGGCGCAGGACAAGGAGGCCAATTTTCCTGAGCATACAGTAGATATTGCCCGTTTCCTAACAGATTGTGGGTTTCAAGTCTCTGTGACAGTTGCACGCAGGACAAGGAGGACGCGGTCCCTGTACGCATTGGCAAAGCGCATTTTCGTAACAAACGTTGTGCTCAACGCCAACTGAGATCGCCCGCAGGACAAGGAGGACGCGTTCTTTGTATGTGTACACACATTGGCCAAACACAAATTGTTTTCTAACAATATTTGTGTCCAAATTTCACCCAAAATCGCGTCCGCAGGACAAGGAGGACGCCTTCCTCATGAGCGTCGACCTGGCGGAGTCGCAGCGCCGCTACACCGACTACACGCGCCGCCAGGCCCTCGCCCTGTCTGCGGCCAGCGGCGGCGGCAGCGGCAGTGCCGCCGCAGAGTTTGCGACGCACGCCGGCGGCGGCGCCAACGGTGGTGCTGAGGTGGCCAAGGAGACGGCGGCGGTGGCGGCGGCGGCGGTGCCCGCACACGGCGGCGGCATAGCGCGCGTTCGCAAGCGCGCCACGGGGTGGACCGGCAGCAGCCAGTAGTGCAGTAGTGCAGCACTCTTAAGCACTACTTCAGAAGTACTTGCTGTGTGGCCCCGGAGCAGGAGGGCGTTCAGCAGCTCAGCTGCTGAGCAAGGAGGCGCCGGCAGTGCGGGTGCTGAGCACCGGTGGCGGGCCGGAGCATGCCACTGGCTGCTGCTGCTGCCGTTGCGGATGCAGCCGGGGCGTGCCGCAGCCACTTTGGCTGACCCCCTCGCACTGGCTGCTGCTGATGCCACCACCCGCACACCCTGTGGTGTAACAACTCTCAGGCGTTTTTTGGCGGGCGGACAGGGTCGCGGCCATGTGCGAAATAGTCGCCAGTGCCGTAAGAGCACGCGCACTGCCGCCGCCACCGCCGCCGGCGCCACGCAGCGGCTAGTAGGCGCCACCTGGCGCCTCCACATTTTGCGATGCGTACGTGCGCAGGCGGCGGGCTGCCGTGCCCAGGCGCACAGGGCCCAACGCAGCCGCCCAGCAGAGGAACTACACTTGTAGTAGAGGGTCATTTACGTGGGCGCCGCGGCACCCGGCTCTTTGGTGTTTTGCGGGGGCGGGAGCGCGGGCGCCGCCATGCCACTCGCTCCCATTTTTAGAAGGCGAGGCACACGCGGCGGCGGGCGGCTGCGGCGGCGCGTCTGCGCCGGCCCGCCCCCCGGCAGTGTGTGTCAAGGTGTACATGCCGCGCTTTGCAGGGCGCGGCAGCCGGTAATAGGCGTTTGACGGCTGTGCAACGTGTGCTACTGTGGTGCTGCGCGCGAGCTGTGCCTTGCCGTGGTGTCTGTTCGCTTGCCAATGACTGCCTTGGTTAACGTAGATTTGTTGACGAAGCTTGCTTGCCTGGGGGGCTGTAAGAATCATTGGCATTTAGAGCAGGCATACCGGACCAACCGCTGGGGGCGCATCGTGACAGGCATCCCGCTGCCACCACAATGCCTGCTGCCACTGCACTGCCAGCCTACCCGTTCCTCACACACACAGGAACGCGCACCAGAGCAGCCTTGAGGTTTGCAGGCAGCGCGGCACATGGCATGGGTTGGTGGTCACGTGCCAATGAAAAGGCTACTGACACGCTGACTATTGCAGTGCTGTGCGTAGAGCGCACGCCCTGCGCACTCCTGCTTGGGTACTTGGCAGCGCGGCAAAAGCCGTGCCACTCGTGCTGCGGCTGCTGCCTCACTTGCAACGTGGTGTACTCTGCACCGAGGTGGGCATGGCTGACAGGAGCAAGCAGGCAACGCTGGCGGCGGCGTCTTGTGCTGGTGCAATGGGCGGCGCGCCTCAGGCGGCATGCAAGTTTTCAAACAGAGACTCAGAAGTTGTACGATGTGTCCAAGAAGGCATTCAATGCGTCATTGAGCACTTCATGGCAAGCTGCGGAACACCAGAGTCTGCTACGTGGTAGTAGCTGAGCAAATCGGCGCGTGCGCGTAGCACGCTGGCACCACTAACGTTTAGGCCAGCACGGCGGCCAACAGCTCAAAGGCGGCGGGACAGCAGCCTCTATCAGCAAAAGCTGGCTGCGAGCGCGGGCGCCAGGCTGCGCACTGTCTGCACTGTCTACAGCGACACATGTACACGCTTTTTTCCACAGTTCAAAAGCACGTTTCTGCAGCACAGAAAACGCTCCCCCCTGGTGTACAAAACCCACTTCTAGAAGGCGTACTCGAACTCCGGCTCCGGCGGCTCCGGCGCGGTGTAGATGCCGTCGACCACGAGCGCGACGCCGTCGTTTATACCCAGGTAGTACCCGTCCGCGCCACCCTCGCTCGCCACGACCAGCGCGTTCACATTTTCCCAGTCGACCTCGACAAAGAGCGCCGTGTGCGCGCGCAGCGCGACCGTCGCGCTGCGCCGCACGAGCGCGCCCCCCGTCATATTTGCCGTGAGCGTCACCTCCAGCCCGTCGCGCCACGCCTGCCGCAGGTACATGCTGCGCACCGTGAAGGTGGTGCGCTCCGGCGCCGCAATGGTGAACGTGCGCAGGTTGGGCTCGAACTTTATGCGCGTGTTGGCCGCGGCGGGGACGCCGGCCACGGTCGCGTTGGCCGCCCGCGCCCACTGCTTGTCGTACTGGCCCTGCACCGCGGCCACGAAGCCCGCGTACTCGTCGGTGCGGCGCACGTAGCTGCTGGGCACGATCGCCACCTTATTCCCTGCGAGCGACAGCAGCCTCTCGAAGTCGAACCCCCTGCCCACCGCGAGGCTGCAGGTGCTGTCCTCCCCCATGGTGTAGCGGTACCCCCCCGTGGCCGTGTCGTCCGCGCACTCCGCGCAGGAGCGGTAGCCGGGGGTGCACAGGGCGCAGAAGTGGTTGAGGGCTTTGCACTTCTTGCCACGAAGGGGGTCATCTTCAAGAGTGCACCTGGGCTGCCCGCCCCCCTCTCCCTGTGCGCCTTCCGGCCCCTCCCCGCAGCCGCCAGGTGGCCCAGGGTTCTCGGCGATGCGATCGCCGTTGAAGGACATGAATCGAGTGGGGTGTACTTGGCTGCTAGATACCGTGGGCCTCGCCCAGGCCAGGAGCAAGCCAGCCATGCCACAGGCAGGCGCCTCTATCCTCATGTCGCTGCAGGTCCTACAGTGGTGGCGCAAGTGCTGCGTGTGGTATGGCACAGTGTGATTCGTTGGTGTGTATGCTCTGGAAGCTGCACGCGCAGGTGCACGCGAGCAGCTGTGTGTGTTGGCGAGCTGCTGCTTTGCTGCTTTCGCTTCTCTCCGGCAACCCGCCGCCCCCGCAGCACCAACAACTCTCGCGCGGCACTCGGACACATCATATCAAAACGCGCGTGCATGCACAATGAGTGTGTGCCGGCGCGTGCACGCACAACTAACTGTAGCCGACGGCGCCAGAAGCGGGCGCCTCAGGAGGGATATGCAAGCAGCACAGTGTACCTACCCTGTTGACCGCAGACGTTTCAGAACCCAAACCAGTTGAAAAGCACCCGGATGATGACCCTTTTCGTCACGCGTGCACGCTGCTGCTGAGCAATTCAAGCTGCTGAGCACCTTTGGCGCTGCCCTGGCGGTCAACTCTCGCGACCACTCCTGGAGCTGCGCTTGCACGATGAAGTCGGCTCTGGTGTCCTCTCTGCTCTTCGCGGGTGCCGCGGCCTTCGTGCCCGCAAACAATGCCCCCATCAGGGCCACCCGCGGGTCCAGGCAGCTGGCGGCCGCCCGCGCCAACCGCCTGGTCATGAGGTGTGTGAGGCCAAAACACAGCAACAGATCGCGTGTGTGCGGCCCTGGGGATGCTTGCTAGTGCAACTTGGGTGGCCACGGCTGGGAGGGTGGCGGGGGCTGGCAGACACGCACTGGGACGCTGTGTCAGGTCAAAGGGACTCCAATGCGCATGTTCCAGCTTGTTGGCGGCAGCGCCTCCGTTCCTCCATTCCCTTGCAAGCTACATCCGAACACGCATGCCTCCAGCCGCACCTTTCCTTCATACTGCACCCACGGGGCGGTGGAGCAGCCGCCATCGCCCTCCTTTCAACCTCCATTGCCTCACCATCCCCCTTTCCACATGCATGAGTAAAATCCAGCTGCTGAATGCGCGATCTCTGTGCTCACTCAGTCCGCCCTCCCCTCTTGCTGGGCGCATTCACGTGCGGCGCTCCTGCCCCCCCCATCCCGGCCCCGCCCGTGCTGGTTTTGCTGCCTCCCCGCCGCCGCCACCTCCACCACCACCTCCCGAGCAGCGCCGCCTCCTTCGACAGCAAGGTCTTCCCTAAGACCAAGATCAGCCTGGCTGGCACCCAGGAGGAGATCGTCAAGGGTGGCCGGGACCTGTTCCCCCTGCTGGGAGAGGCCTTCAAGGGCATCAAGCGCATTGGAGTCATCGGCTGGGGCTCCCAGGCCCCCGCGCAGGCTCAGAACCTCAGAGACTCCATCAAGGAGGCGGGCCTCGACATCCCCGTCACCATCGGCCTGCGCAAGGGCTCCGGGTCGTACGAGCTGGCCCGCCAGGTGGGGAGGGCACACAACCGCTGAGCACGCGCGCGCCACCCCGCGAGCGCTTTCGCCCCGCCCTCTGGTGCCAGCGCAGGCAGCATTTGCTGCTGATGGCCGTGCTGCTAGTGGTTGATTGTTCAGCGTGCGCATCAGCAGTGCAACAAACCCGCCCAGCAGAGCTGCTGTTACGATGCCATGTGACCGCCGCTGACGGCTGTGTGCCCGGCGGTGCGCCCGTGTGCGCGTGTGCGCAGGTTGGCTTCAGCGAGGCGGAGGGCACCCTCGGCGACATGTTTGACGTCATCCCCAACTCTGACCTGGTCATCGTGCTCATCTCCGACGCTGGCCTCGCCAAGAACTACAAGAAGATCTTCGCCGCCATGAAGCCCGTGAGTTTTGTCATGTTGTTTGTTTTGTCTTGTTTGCGTTTGTCATAGTATTGTGTGCGCATGGTTTTTTTTGTGGTGAAGCGTTCAGGCTGTTTGTTCGGTCTTGTTTGAGTTTGTCACGTTGTACTTCAACAGTAGTTCGTGCGCATGTTCTTTTAGCAGTGCAGCAGCACCACCAGAGGGTAACTGAGTGCTATTGCACCTGCAGGAACGACCTGTGCGCAGGGCGGGCAGCCTCCAGCCAGTAACATGTGCATGTGCTCAGCTGCAGCGGGGCCAAGCGGCGCATGCGTGTACGCGCTGAATCGGCCAGCCAGTGCCTGCGAATCCGCCGCGCCAACTCTATGACATTGTGCTTGGACCTGCCCAAAAAGTGTGGGCTGTATGCTTTTGTTTAGGCTGCTTTGTTGTTGTGGTAAACCAGCAGGCGCTTAGTCGGATTTACAAACAAGGCGCACAAGTTCCTGTTTGGGAACCATGATTTGCACTTGCGAGTTGGCGGGCTGAGTGACCCCCTTGCTGGGACGTGCCGTCAACTGTCTGCCCAGAGCCCTCATCATTTCATAAAATGCTGCAAGTGATTTGCATACATGCATGTACATATAGTGCGGCAGCCGCACAGCCTTTGGCTGCCTGCACGCACGTACTGTAGATTAGCAGGCCGAGCGGTCGGAAGCTACGGGTTGCCAGGTACTTATTAAAGCATTTTATTGCGCCGTGTTGTATTCACAAAGTATATAATAATGAAAGTGATGTCGAGAACAAATACATGTTTCATGCGAGTGCATGCTAGCAATGCTGGTTCCTCATTGGCGGCCACGTTACTGTTGCTGCGCTATGACCACCTGCACCACTTGCTGCTGAGCACCCCCGACAGAAGGCTCACCACCATTGGGTTCACGCTAATGTCAGTGGCTGCCGCCGGCCTGTCCGTGCGGCCAGTCCACCACCAGTCACAACAGTGACAAACACACCACCACTCACAACAGTGACACACACACACACATGCGTCTCGCATTACACCCAAGTGCAGTTGTTGATTATGAAGGGCTTTTTGCTACAGCCCCACCAGGCTCAGCCCCCACTACTCAGGAACGTTGTACCAACTCTCAGCGACCCACCACCGCTGGCCACCAACATCACCAATCACAGCGTGTCCCCAAGCTCAGCGCTCACAACACCTCCCTCTCTTCTGCTGAGCACACCAGGGCTCCACCCTGGGCCTGTCCCACGGCTTCCTCCTGGGGCACCTGGAGTCGATCGGCGAGACCTTCCCCGACAACATCAACGTCGTCGCCGTCTGCCCCAAGGGCATGGGCCCCAGTGTGCGCCGCCTGTACGAGCAGGGCAAGACGGTCAACGGCTCGGGCATCAACGCGTCGTTCGCGGTCCACCAGGACGTCGACGGGCGGGCCACAGATGTCGCGCTGGGGTGGAGCATTGCGCTGGGGTCGCCCTTTTCGTTCCTGACGACGCTCACGGACGAGTACAAGAGCGACATTTACGGCGAGCGCGGAATTCTGCTCGGCGCCGTGCACGCCATCGTTGAGACGCTCATGCGGCGCTATGTGCACCAGGTGCGGCTGCTGCGCTGCTGCGGTGCGGGTGCTCTCAGCACGTGGTGCAGTGTGGGTGCTCTCAGCAGGTGGTGAAGCGCAGGTGCTCTCAGCAGGTGTTGCAGTGCAGGCGCGCAGGAGAGTCTGCAGTGCAGGTACTTAGCGGGTGAAAGCCGGGGGCTGCGCGGCGGTGGTGGCGGCAGCGGGTGCAATCTGTGCCACCTCGCCCGCAAGTGTGTGCAATTTTTTTGAGCATTTTTTTGTTCTCTTCACGCCCCTGCCGGCGTGTCAAGTACAGCAGCGTCGCTGGTGGAGCACAATGGTGTATTCACATTGCAGCTCTCCCTGTGCACTGTGCAGTGACATGCCATGCATCCATGACCCTCACACTCCCGCCGCGCGCCTTGTGCTGAGCACAGGGCATGGCCCCGGAGGAGGCGTTCAAGCAGTCGTGCGAGTCCATCACCGGCCCCATCACCAAGACCATCTCGCACGACGGCGTGCTGCAGCTGTACAACAAGATGTCGGCCGCGGACCAGGCGCAGTTCAGGACCGCCTACAGCGCGGCGTACAAGCCTGCGCGCGAGATCCTGCAGGAGTGCTACGACGAGGTGGCCTCCGGCAACGAGATCAGGTGGGTTGGGGTTAAGTTGAAGTTGGAGAATTTGAAGTTGCATTGTAGTGTATTTATGTATTTCGAAGTACTTAAGAGCTGAACTAAGCAATTTGAAGATACTGCAGGAGTGCTACGACGACGTGGCCTCCGGCAGCTGAAGTTGGAGAAGTTGAAGTCGTGTTGTAGTACATCAGCTGAAGTAAGCAGGTTGAAAGTGCTGCAGGAGTGCTACGACGAGGTGGCCTCCGGCAACGAGATCAGGTGGGCTGGGGTGCGGCGTGCGCAGAAGTTGGAGCAGAGTGTTGTGTAAGTTGAAGAATACGCATGAAAGTTGAAGTAGTACATGAGCACCATGTGCATGTGCTTGTAAGTTCGTACAGATATGCTTTTCTTTATGGAAACAAGAAAAGTGTGAAGCTCGAAGTATATGCTTCAGAAGTAAATAAAGACACAGCTCACAAATTGTGAATAGTGAATTGTAGTTGATGCATGCGGCAGCAGCTCAGGGTTGCCGCAGGGGATAACATGACAAGAATTTTCACTGCTGCTGCTGGGCACAACGGCTGATCAGTACTGCCGCCGCGACTGAGCACTTGCTCCTACCACTGTCATCAAATATTTGATTACTGAAAAATTGTACATGACAATCATTTTTTTTTCAAATATTGTTCGTTAACAGAAATTTTAATGTGCCATTTTCGCTTGTGCCTGTACTAGACTTACACACATAGTGAATTCCATAGTGCCGGGCATTCGCCACAGCAGCACCAACACTCAATTTCTTTATGTGTACTGTAGAAACAAAACTGTTTATAAATGGCACCGAAACGCAATGATTAAATTTTGCTGTGCTTGTGGACCTACCGAAACGCAATGATTAAATTTTGCTGTGCTTGAGGACCTCTGGGACACACAGTGGCAATGTAGGCACAGCCGATACAGGGAGTGGTAGGTTTGAGTTGCTTGCGTAATACGCTGGGTGAGTAGCCACCACGGTAGGCTTCATTCTCTGTGACTCCTGTCATAAGTGAAGTACAACTCATGTCACTTATGGTGAGCACACCGTTTGTCAAGTTGCTGCACTAGGCGCGCGCTGGTGCCTCATGGGTTTTTGATTTACTTGCTTTACTCACGGTAGCGTAAGAGCGCTTACTTAGCTGCAGTCATGTGTTCTCTAGCAGAACAGCAGTGGTGTGGCACACCCGCCTGGCACTGTTGATGGCACAGTTTTCAGGAGCCAGGCCTCGCTTTGAGGGCACGCCATTTAATGACACGTATTCTCCTGCAGAATTGCACAAATGGCACCATCCTTGGGCTGCACTTTTGAATTGTTCACGCCGAGTATTTTTATTTGGCCTGGCCGCATAGTTGCAATGTCTATATTTGGTTGGCCGTGGTGGTGTGGCAAAGGCGATACAATCTGCAGCTCTGCGCAGTGTCATGGGGCGCTGAGCCCGAGCCCCCACCCTGTCGCTCAAGAATCAAGCCGCCCCATCAAGTATGATTACCCTTTGAACTCCTTCAGAAGTACTTCACAGGTATACCTCAAAGCTAGTATTTGAATTGCAAGTGTACTGCTGCCAGTCCGGTGCGGTGCTATCTGTGCACTGCCCGGGCCAGGGAGGTAAAATGGCGGCCACCTAGTGTTACCGCCGACGCCCCCTTGCGCGGCGCGCAATGCGCAGCCAAGTATACTTTGACGCGCTTGCAGTAGTTGTTCATGTGCGCATGCCCGCAAGTAGTTGATCCTACATGCACTTATGCGAGTGAGCTGTTGTGATGTGTGACGGTGTCTGTGATGGCAGGTCTGTTGTCATGGCCGGCGACCGCTTTGCCGAGTTCCCCATTGGCAAGATCGACGGCACCTTCACCTGGCAGGTGAGCCACCCGCATGTCTTTTTTTATACTTTCTTTACAGCACCGTTTAAGGCTTTGCTTCTGATATTATAGAAGAATAAACTCGAAAAGAAGTTTTCGAAGCAAAATGCAGCACCAATGAGGGCCCTGTTCAGCCAGACAGCTACAGTCATGCACGCACACAGTTGTGTCATCTGAAACGAGAGTTCAGGGAAGGGGGTGTAGACTTCCCCGTGCTGCCCTCATGGTCTGCTATCATAACCTCGCACGCCTTCTCTGGAGGTCATGTCGGCACTGGCGGTCGTGGGCTTTCTACATGTATGGGTGTTGTTGTTGTTGTTGCAACTCGTCCACCATACTCCAGCTGCCAGCGGCTGGCACCCCGCTGTTGTTGACTGGCCCTGTGCTGTTAGATGCACACATAATTGGTCTGCATAGCTCAAGTTCATCCATATCCATGCTGGGCTGGGGCCTTTGGCACACATTTTCATGTACTGCAGTAGTACCACACATGCACATGTCGCTGGTCTGGCGACCCTTACCGGCGCGGACACGCGCAGCTTCATCGCTCCTATTGAGGTTGTGCTTGGTTGTTTAGAGTACTTTGTGTGCCTGTGTACACTGCGCGCATCTGCCAACGCTACAAGCGTGCTGGTGAATGGCCTGAGCTCTTGCACGCCCACAAGTGCAATTACTACTGCATGCACTGCCAGGCATGTGCCATGGTCACCCGTGGGCGTGCTGGCACGCAATGAGCTATTGCACGCCCACAAGTGCAAACACCACTGTAGCAATAAGCTAACCAAGGTTTCATGCGCGCAACATGTGCATCGGTGCCGCTGAGCAGGTGGGGGAGGAGGTGCGCGCCAAGCGCGACGAGGACAAGATCCCCCTCAACCCCTTCACGGCGGGCGTGTACGTCGCTGTCATGATGGCGCAGATCGACGTCCTCCGCCGCGCGGGCCACTCCTACACGGAAATCGTCAACGAATCCGTCATCGAGGCTGTCGACTCCCTCTGCCCCTACATGCACTACAAGGGCGTCGCCTTCATGGTCGACAACTGCTCCATCACGGCGCGCCTCGGCTCGCGCAAGTGGGCGCCGCGCTTCGACTACATTCTCGAGCAGCTCGCGTACACGGCCGTCGACGCGCAGGCGCCCGTCGACGAGAACCTCATCCGTGAGTTCCTCGAGAACCCCGTGCACGACGCCATCCGCGTGTGCGCGGAGCTGCGCCCGCCCGTCGACATCTCGTGCGCCGCGCCCTCCACCGTCAAGGAAATCGTGCTCAACTGAGCGCGCGAAACCACGGCGCCGTGGCGGCACCCAGTACCCCCCCCCGCCCCCCTCTCTCCCCGCACCTCTTGCGCCGCCGTAGTGTATGCTAGCTAGTGCGGCGCGGGGTGTGTGCGGAGTACGGGGGCTGGGCTGGGCTGTCGCTTTTCCTTTCGTCGGGTGGTGCTGGCGGCGGCGGCTGCTGCTCAGCCGAGCGGCGTCACGCGCCCTTCGCTACCTGCGGCGGCACTAATTTTTGGAGAGGGGAGGGGCCGTGCGTGGGGTGCAGCGGGCAGTGGCACGTGCCCCTTGCGGAATCGGTTTTCTTGCCCCAACCCCCACGCGTGCGTGTGCAGTTGCCGCTGCGGAAGCGGCAGGCAATGCCCCCCTCCCCCCCTCTTGCAGCTCGCCCCCCCCCCACGACCCGCGCTGCTGCTGCACCGACACAAGCTTGCAAGCGCAGGCGCCACACATGACCCACGGCTTGCTGTGGTGTGCGGCGCGGCGCGGCGCGGACACCTCATTGTCTCTCTCTCTCCTTTTTACCTGGAATCGTAAATAGACCCCTTGTGGCGGGCACACAGGGGTTGCAATGGTTGAGTGCGGCGTGGCGCCGGGTGGTGTGTGTGTGTGTGTTATTTCTGCCTACCATGACCTGTACTTTTGTTAAACCTGTACATGATTGCGGGTGCATTTATGCACAGGTCTGTGCAGGACCACTGATGATCACTGATGGTATACCATATACATACATGCTCATCAATGACATCGATGCTTGGTTGGCGTTAACCTATGGCACGGTGGCGTGGCCGTTCTACAGCAACTGCTTGCTGCCGCACACCAGTGACCGCAGGCTGCTGGCACCAGCTGCCATGCCTGCGCGGAAACTGCATGGACTTGTTGACAACTCAATGACAAGTACCTGGCCTTTCTGGTCACGCGCACCGTGTACAAAGGGCTTTCCGCGCCCTAAGCGGAGTTTAGTAATACGTATACCTGGCCTCAGTTTTCGTTTCGCACCACACAAACATCTGCTCCACAGATCTGCAGAGGCCCCGAGGCCGTTTCGTAACCGCCTCGAAACCGCCGCCAGGAGGCCCTGCGGACTTGCGGAATGGAGGCGCGCGCGCGGCGTTCGGCAATTGTCAAGGCCACCACGCAGCAGCGCGTGCGCTTTGCGACTTTGCAGCAGTGCAGCTCCTTGCTTAGCGAGGGCTGGTGGTGCGCTGGCGGCGCTGGTGTGTTTGCTCTACCAGGAGCGCAGGGACAGGTGAGCGCGTAATGCAACAGGATGCCCAGCCCCCGCACCCGGCCGCAGCCCGGGCCGCGGGAGGGAGTGGCAGCAGTATTGCCAGTATCCCAGTGCAGGAACAGCCAGTTGCCGCAGCAGTCATGCGCGGCTGCGTGACGGCGTCCACACCGCGTATCCACGAATTGCCAATTGCGTTGCAGCATTGGTGCCAGCAGCACCAGCGGGGCACCCGGCAACCTGAGGCGCAGCCAGATCATGATTGACGTTTCGCGTGCCCAGCGCCCAGCCGCTACTGACTACGTCACGCCCGCCTTATGTGTTGACGCTATCGCCGGTGCTGCTACTTGGCCTAGTAACACTAGTATGCCCGGTCACCGTGGCTGGCAGCTGCCGCGCAGGGCTGGCAACAGCTGCTACCGACGTGTACATAACTGCAGTGCTCAGCAGCCACATGGCTGTTATCATGTAATTGCCACGTCTGCCAGTGACTAGCTGTGCAGTCTTATACTGCGATAGCTTGTTGATTTGCTAGATGTGATGCTGAGTAGGTGCGCACACAGCTGCTTCATGCACATAATGGTGGGTCCATACCGGAGTGTGTGTCATCACAGAGAGCCTTGCACTAAGTACAGTATAAGGCACTATGCTGCGTCGCACTCAGGTCCCAGCAGTGTGGCCGTGGCCATGGCGGCACAGGCACCGAGCCGCTGCGGCGTAAGCTCATGCATCACGCCAACTGGTTGCACCCGGCACGTGCTAGAACCCGCATCAGAAACGGGCAAGCACTGCGGCAGCATAACTAGGGTATGTACTTGGCTCACCCTGCGCTACTTTCAAATGCCCGTCTTCCCACGCTGTGCGTGCCACACTCGCCGTGTGCTTCCACACAGGCGGGGAAAGCCAGGAGATAGCCAAGGCCGGCAACTTGGACTCGGAGGCGCGTGGGCGCGTACTCCCACTTCCGAGAAGAAGGTATGCCTTTTCGCATGCAGCTGCCGGCCCTAAGCTGTGTGCCGTGCCACTGCATGGGCACTCGCCACTTGGCGACACACCAACCTGAAGCTCTGAGTCAGCGTTTGCTTGTATGTTAAGTACACAACTGCCGCAGTTGCTGCCGCACGGTCTTCCGGCACGTGCTACCACCACACCAGAAACAGGCAGGCACTGCGGCAACATCCCTAGGTTATGTACTTGGCTCACCCCATGCTACTTGCGCATGCCGTCTGCCCGCCGTGTCACCCATTGCGTTGAAACTTCCCACAGGTGGGGAAACTTGGCAGTCACAAGACCGCCAAGGCCGCCGACTTGGACTCAGAGGGGCGTGGGCGTACCCCCACCTGCGAAAAGAAGGTTTGCCTTTCTGCATGCAGCCGCCGGCCCAGAGCTGTGTTCCATGCCAGGTCGCCACTGCACGGGCACCCGGCACTTGGCAACCCACCAACCTGCAGGAAGCTCCGAGTCAGCGTTGGCCTGCATGTGAAGTACACAATTGCCGCAGTTGCTGCCACACTGTCCTCCGGCACGTGCTACCACCCGCACCAGAAACGGGCAGGCACTGCGGCGTCATCCCCAGGTTGTGCGCTTGCCTCACCCCATGCTACCTGCGCATGCCGTCTGGCCGCCATGTCACCGTGTGCATTGAAATTCCCCACAGGGCGGGGACACTTCAAAGTCAGGAGACAGCCAAGGCCGCCGGCTTCGACTTGGAGGCGCGTGGGCGCGTACCCCCACCTCCGAGAAGAAGGTACTTCGAAGGATGCCGTGTGCGTGCAGCCGCCGGCCCCGAGCTGTGCCACGCCATGCGGCCACAGCATGGGCACTTGGCACCTGGCAATGAACCAACCTGAAGCTGTTAGTCAGCGTTGGCTTGCATGTAAAGCACACAATTGCCGAAAAGCTGCCACACTGTCCTCCGGCACGTGCTACCACCCGCACCATAAACAGGCAGGCACTGCGGCAGCACCCCTAGGTTATGCGCTTCCCTCACCCCATGCTACTTGCGCATGCCGTCTGCCCGCCGTGTCACCGTGTCCTTTGAAATTCCCCGCAGAGGGGGAACGTTCAAGTCCGACTGAGCCAGGAGACAACCAAGGCCGCCGGCTTGGACTCGGAGGGCGTGTGGGAGAGTACCCCCACCTTCGATAAGAAGGTGTGCCATTGTGTGTGCAGCCACCGGCCCCGAGCTCTGTGTCATGCCATGTGGCCACTGCATAGGCACTCGGCACTTGACAACGCACCAACCTGAAGCTCCGAGTAAGCGTTGGTTTGCTTGTCAAGTACACGATTGCCGCAGTTGCTGCCACACTGTACTCCGGCACGTGCCAACACCCGCACCAAAAAACTGGCAGGCACTGTGGCAGCATCCCTAGGTTATGTACTTGGCTCACCCCGTGCTACTTGCGCATGCCGTCTGCGTGCCGTGTCACCATGTGCTTCGACATTTCCCACAGGCCGGGAAAACTTTGAAGACAGGAGACAGCCAAGGGCGCCGACTTGCACTCGGAGGCGCGTGGGAGAGCACACCACGTCCGAGAAGAAGGTGTGCCGTTGTGCGTGCAGCCGCCGGCCCCGAACTGTGCCATGCCATGTGGCCACTGCATAGGCACTCGGCACTTGACAACGCACCAACCTGAAGCTCAGAGTCAGCTCTGGCTTGCATGTCAAGTACACAATTGCCGCAGTTGCTGCCACACTGTCCTGTGGTGCACACTTGCAAAGGTGCGGCCGCCGCGGCTGCATGTTGTTATAGTATACTTCGAAGTACTTCAGTAGCATACGCCAAGTGAGAGCCGATGCGACCCTGGCTATGTATGCCACAAGGTACATGGAGGGGGGGCATCCCATGTCCACGGAAGTGCAAGTTTGTCACTTGGTTACACAGCACCCCCCTGCCGGATTAACACCCATCTACTGGCCACACTTTGCCATGGTCGGATCGCTGACACACCATATACCGGTACTTCATGCCCTTCTGAAGTATGAAGTTATTGTGTGACATCCTGTGTGAGAGGTCAAGGTGCTTTCAGATGCCCCTACCCATGCACCTGTGAAGTTCACTGCCCCGCAGCCACGGTGGCATGTGTCAAACGTGTGGCGGCCCGGCATTGCCGGCGGCGCCCATTGCTTCCGCGTTGCTGCACCACTGCTCGATTCAGCTGCTGCTCATACCTCGAGCATGATTACACTAACAGCTATCACGGGCTTTGAAAATTGTTTACAAGTCTTCAAGAAGGTTGCTAGTTGCGGTCTCAGGCATTTGTGCCAACATCCACTGAGCGGTGCTCACGGCATTACGAATGCGCTGCCGCGTGCACGACTGCCCCGTGCCACCGCACTGCTGACAGGTGGCGGCATCCGACTTCAAGTCGTTAAAGGCCACCAACGTTGCTGCGCGGGCGCAGCGCGACCTACCGCGGCAGCTCAAGTTTGAGGACTCGCACCTGTTTACGAGCACACTCTCACAAGAGCAGGACACCAAGATCGTGTCCAGGGGCAAGAAGCTGAGCAAGGTCAGAACCCCCCCAGGGCGACATGGACAAGCAGGTGCACCACCAGCACGGCCCACGTGCGCTGCAGGCACGGAGCGCTTGTGCACGCTGTACATACTTTGAAGTATTACGGTAGTAGTAGTATTACAGTGCGTGTACCATAAAGCACGGAGTATAACGAGGGGGGCCTGTACAAGGGGGGCGTTATGCAGCGTCACATGCCCCTGTACACTGCCCCCGCGCGAGCCTGACGCCGTGCTGGCGGCGCCAACGAGGGCGTTTCGCTGCATGACGACGGGAACACCATGAATGTGTGTTGAGGGGGAGGCAGCCGCATGCGGCGTGCTGCCACCAGTAGCCTCGGCACCGTCTGGGCTGGGAGCAGGAGCCGGTGCTGCCGATGCATGTCCTCCCTTGGGCTTGCAGCACCCCGCGGTGCACACTTCAATGAGTTCTTCATTGCCACAAGTTTGCAGCTGAGATGCGGCACAAAACGCATGTGGTGGTTGGGCTCACTTAGACGCTAGACACTGTTCGGGAGCATGACCCGATGTCGACACCCAAGTGGCACAGTGCTCTTTTGCCCAAGCATAACAGCAGAGAGCGCGCTCCCGCTGCTGCCGCGGGGGGTAATCCATATGACGCGGGTGTGTTGTGTAACGACACCCGTGCTACCAACAGCAGACTCCGCCGTTGACAACGTGGGGGGTCGTTATAACTTGTGCGTCACGGATGTCCGTGGTGTACTGTGCTTGACTACTACAGCAGTAACATGAGCTTGCAGGCCAAAAGCTCACGCAGCCACCAAATTCCTGGACACTACCTCACAACCTTCACCAGAATACTACAGCAGCATTTTCTCAAACACACAATGTGGTCGTAATATGTGTACCACAAAAGTTTGAATTTTTTCCGTGAACTGACGCTGGAGCGTGGAGCTGCGGTGCTTGTGTGGAGCTAGCAGCTTCTCCTTTCTTTGCCTGGAGCGGTGGGGGGGGGAGGGCCGCACATGCATGGTGCTTGTGCAAGCCTGGATTGAGTGAGGGTGCTAGGCGTGGGATACTGGGGTGGATGTGCGAGATAGCGGGTGGCACGTTACGGGAACAGAGCGGCGCGCTGTGCATGTTCAAACATGTGTTTGTGCCAGAGCTTACTAGCGCCGAAACCGGCGCTTGCTACAGTAGACCATTCATCATAACTCCCCATACTCGACACGCACACCCAAGTACTTCGGTATTTACATGCTTCAAGTTCCGGGTTTCTGTGTTTTGGAAAGGCGCCGGCGAGTCATGTGCTGCTGGGAGGCTATAAAGCAGGCTCTGGTACTACTATTGTGTAGGGGAAGCGCGCGTGTGTGTGCTATGGGGCACTGACTCAATCCTCATGGTATGCAGGTGGTCTGCAACCTAAAATTCGTGGAGGGCAGAGTTCTGTGGTGACATTTGGTACCAGTAAAATAAAATCATGTAAAACGCTGCAACGCACTGTTGTGTACGTACCCTAACAGCATGGGTGTGCTACAGCTATGGTGCGCTGACTCCTCAAGTGTGGCGCAGGTGGCACGTACAAGTGCCAGTAGAAATTCGTGCAGGGGGTGCCTGGGAGCTCTAGTGACATCTGGTACCAGTATTGTGGAGAACTGCATTTGGACAACAGTAGTGTATTGTACCTGTCTGGTCGTCCTGCTTCCGCTGCACTTGAGTGAATGGTGGGTTCCACGCCCAAGTGTTACAGGTTCACTTCACCCAGTGGGAACAGCAGCAACAGCAACATGGCAGTAACAAAGAAGCAATTTCTCCGGTC
>JAULBY010026450.1:0-44166 GCA_032358315.1 Ophiocytium majus | reverse complement strand
AAACTTAAGGCCATCTGATGTCACGCCCTCTTCCACCGGCGGAGATTCGTACCGAGCGTATGATCTTGCGCAAGCACCGAATGGAAGACGCGGCGATGATGTTCAAAGAGATTGATCAGGACCGCGAACGCCTTCGTCAGTGGCTGCCGTGGGTTGATCACACGAAATCTCCCGAAGATTCCAAACGCAATCTGGAAGTTTGTCTCTCATCATGGGAGTCGGGTGATCTATTTGATTATGGATTTTACACCCATGCTGGAGATTTTCTTGGGCGAGGTGGTTTGCACTCACTCAATTGGGCGATTCCCAAAGCCGAATTTGGCTATTGGATGACCTCACGAGGTGAGGGCAAGGGCTACGTGGGGGAAGCTCTCACCGCCATAGAAAAAGAATTCTTTGCGATGGGCTTCGAGCGCTTAGAGGTTCGCTGTGATCCCCTCAATGTTCGTTCGGCCAATGTTCCGCGGCGCTTAGGTTATCGCCTCGAAGCGGTGCTCGCTCGCGAGTCGCGGCAGAATGGAAAACTGCGCGACACCATGATCTGGGCGAAGCTTAAAAATGATGTCCGCAAAAATATTCCTGTCCGCCCAAGTTTCATCGGCCACTGGAGTGAGTTCCTCGAAGAGGACAACGCAAAATACCCCAACAGCGAAGAGCTCCTAGGACACGGAGTGCGACTCGGACATAAGCTTGGCTTAAAAGCCATCGGCATTCACTATGAAATGCTCGCCCCAGGACGTAGAACTTCCTGGCCACACGCGGAGAGTGCAGAAGAAGAGTTTGCTTTTGTGCTCGAAGGCACACCGGATGTGTGGGTTGATGGTGTGATCCATCGTCTGGTGCCCGGCGATTTTGTGGCTTTCCCTTCCGGCACGGGTATCGCTCATACGTTTATGAACAATACGCTCCATCAGTGTCGTCTCCTTGTTGGCGGAGAGAGCAACAAGAAGGAAAATAAGATTCACTATCCGTTGCATCCTGCACGTATGGAAGAATGCCGTCGTGACGGTTGGGCCTGGGATGATGTTCCCGCCCGCGAACTAGGAACGCACGACGGGATGCCAGATGAGCAGCGTAAGAGATCTCAACCGTAGTCAGCTTCTCTCACGGCCTGAATCAATTTGAGTCCGGCCTGAGTTTCACGTAGGCTTGGGCGATAAACCAAACAATGCTTATCCACCACAGAGTAATCACCCACTGGATTGAGGCGTGTTCCCGCTAGGGCACGGGCCACACGCTCAGGGAGAAGTGCGATCCCTTCACCGGCCATCGCCAAATGGGCGGCGACTTCCAGTGAGTCTGTTTCAATGAGTTCATCGGGGAAGTCTTTCAACTTCATCTGCAGCTCTTGGCTTTGGAAGATGCCCGGGTGAAGGATCAGCCTCTCTTTGCATTTACCTTTGATGGAGTAAGGACGAACCTGGTCTTTATAAAGCTCTTTGATGACGAGGTCATTATGGGGAACAGGATTCACGACGAGGCCTGCATCAATGCGCTTAGAAATGATGTCTTCGGCGATGTGGCGTGATGGCCCGTGCTGAAGAGTGAGACGAACTAATGGAGCGAGGGAGTGAAGCTTGCGATAGAGCGGTGGCAATGCAAAGAGAGCGACGGAGGCATGGATGCCAAAGCGGAACCGCGCCCGCAGTTCTTTATCATCTGATTCCACCGCCTGCATGAAATCTTGCCAAGACTGACGTAAGGGAAGAGCGTGGGTTTTTAGTTTCTCACCAAAAGAGGTGAGTTCCATGCCCTGGCGCCCTCGCCGAAACAAGGGCTGGCCAAGATCGCGCTCCATCTTTTTCAGCCAGTGACTCAAGGCGGGTTGGCTGATGCCCAGGCGTTCGGCGGCCCGGGTCATGTGATTACGCTCAGCAAGCTCGAGAAACCACTTCAAATCTTCAGAACCAATCATGAAATATCCTTATTAGATCAATGTGCATCATTCATTTTATCTATTTTGTCAGTGGAGGCAGTATCTCGTCAACAGGTCAGCGACCTAACCCCCCAAGGAGCCTAAAATGAAATTTCTTGCTTTCGCGCTTTTGACTCTCGCTTCTGTATCAGTCTCTGCTCAAACAGAACTCTCGCGCGAGGTTTCTCGCAACACGACAGAAATCGTGGTGAAGGTTGATGCAAGTTCAGTTCGGTGCTCAAGCTTGGGTTACTCGCGCCCAGAGTTGAAGGTCGACGTGCCAGCGTTAGATTGGGCGGCGCTGTTTAACCATCGCACTTTCGGCGAAGGCCAGCCGTGCATGACTTCAATCGAGTGTAAAACCCGTCAAGAGGCGCAGGACTTTGTGGCGTTGGGCACAGGCGACATCAGTGCACCCTTGCTGGTTGTTCATACCGAGAAAGCGTGGATAAACGAAGCCGAAGGCACTTGCTCACGCTGGTTACAAGAAGATCTCGAGATGACTCTGAATGGAGTTGTTTTCCGTCACCAACGCACAGGTAACCTTGGCGATACAACGGCGCAGGCCTGTAAGGCACTTTTCCAATAGTCTTTAGGGGCTACGCTCAACTGCAATAACTTCTGAGCGTGGCCCCAGCTTCATCCCAAACATTTTTATGCCCTTCGTGGGAATATCAAATAATAAGTGAGTCTTTGTCGGGGAGTCAGGTACCAGCTGAAATTCCTCATCCATCATGAAACGATCAACAAGTGTGAGTTCATACAGTTTTTGCTTCTGCTCGATTCCGGCCATGGTTTCCGCCATCGCGATACTTTCCTTAACGATCTTCTTTTTCTCGCGGGGATAAAACTCCAGGTCTCCCCACAGTAGAGAAAAATCTTTGGCCATGAGCTTGAAGGGTTTGTCAGTGGTGTTGTGGAGCATGAGATGCAGCTTGAGCATGCCTTCCAGTTCTTCCATGCGGTAGTAGTAGATCACGCCATCGCGCTTTTCGACATGCATGAAGCCGCCGCCCGTTCCCACCCACTGATGTTTGGTGCGATAGCGAGGTTCGTTGCTGGCACACGAGACGAGTAGCACCAACAAGCAAAGAATGCGCATTAGTAACCTGCTCCGGCCTTGCCTGTGGTGACGAGTTGCACGCCTGAACTTGTACCCAGACGAGTCGCACCCGCTTTGATCATGGCTTCCGCGGTAGCGGCATCACGAACACCACCACTGGCCTTCACTCCTAGATTCTCTCCCACGGTCTTGCGCATGAGGAGAACATCCTCAACGGTTGCACCACTGGTTGAAAAGCCGGTGGAGGTTTTCACGAAGTCAGCGCCCGCTGACCACGACGCCTGACAGGCTTTTATTTTTTCTTCCTCATTTAAGAGGCAGGTCTCAAGAATGACTTTGAGGATTGCCCCTGATTTGTGGCAAACCTCGGCGAGCAGCTGAATATCCTTTTCGACGATATCCCACTCGCCATTTTTAGCGGCAGCGATGTTCATCACCATGTCGATCTCTTGCGCCCCGTGCTCCAAGGCCCACTTCGTTTCAGCGACTTTCGTACCGCTCGGAGTGCAACCCAAAGGAAATCCAACCACAGTACAAACTTTCACTCGTGAGCCCTTCAATTCCTTGGCGGCCTGAGGCACATAAAACGGATTGATGCAGACACTGGCGAAATTGTGGGCGCGGGCCTCTCCGCAAAGTTTGCGAATTTGCACGCGTGTGGCATCGGGCTTGAGAAGGGTGTGATCAATGTATGATGCAAAATCCATAACTAACCTTTGCGTGGATCGGTGGATTGAACAATAGCACGGTGAGCATGGCGTGCGAGAAACGCATCTACGGCCGCGCTGTCAGCGAGCGGGTGAATCTCGCGAAATTTCATCCAGTCTAAACCCGCGTAAAGTGTAAGTGTGACTTGATTCCATTCACCGGCTTCCGGTGTGGCCATCCAAGCTGACAGCCAGTTCAACACAGACACGATGCGATCATTGAGTCGTTGGGGGTACATCGCGGTCTGATCGAAGTTTGATTTCTTCATTAAAAAGAGACCGACACCCGCATCGATCATGCGCTCAACGGCGGTCATGCGATTTTCTTGGTCAAGAGTGAGCAGGGGCCAATTATGCTTGCGACCTAAGTGTTGAAGAATAATGCGAGAATCCCACACCGGCTTTCCATCATCAATCAGACATGGGATCTGGTTGGTGGGATTGAGCTTTTGAAGTTCAGCTGCGCCGGGCGCCTCATATATATTGATGGTTTTGAATTCGAAGGGGATGCCTTCCATCGCCATACGAAGGCGGCGGACAAAAGGCGAGGGCATGGAGCCGACAAGTATATAAGACATAGAACCTCCCAAATGTGCCTTAAGTGTACGGCCCCAGACTACAGTGTCTATTCTTTTGACAGTTTTCCCCCTGCTAAACCCTCGAAACCCTAGCTGAAAACTTGGCACGGTATTTGGATATAAGACTGCAAACATGGTCACTGTCCGGGGAGGACAATATGAAGAACACTTTCAATTTCGTACTTTTAGCATCACTCGTTGTTTTCGCTGCCGCTTGCGGTAAGAAGAATTCTTCTGGCGGTGGCAACAGCTACGGAAACCTCGTGTCTAATAACTCACAACTCAATAGCTCATCACTAGATGCGGTTGGAAAGTTTAACCAGTGGTACAAATCGAACACCGAAGGTGGTTCACCAGGCCAGGTTGGTAACTACGGTCTCGATTATCAAAGCTCAAGTGCTACGGTTGATGGCAACTGTGAAGAAAGAGAACTCTTCGGTTTCTTGCCATACTGGTACTGCTCGGGTTCAGGTTCGAACAACAATAACGGTGGATCATTTGATTGCCGTGTGACCGTGAGCTTCAGCAACCAGAGCTTGAAACTGAACAACCCGACCTTGAAGAAAATCTATGAAGGCAAAATGGGGACTTTGGTGAACGCCACTCAAGTGGGCTCATTGATCACCCTTCAGTTCCAGAAAACGAACGGTTTCGTGGTGAGCTACAAGATTGACACGAACTATCACTCATCGTTCCAGCCGGTCGAGATGACTGACTCAGAAACTGGTTCGGTTGACCGCTTGGTCTACTACACCATGAACTCGAGCATCATCACGAACTTGCCAGTGTGCGACTAAATCGAGCCTGACATTTTAAAAAGGGCCCCTTACGGGGCCCTTTTCTTTTTGACTCCGACCAACTCGCTCAAGCAATAATTGTCCAATCCGTTTTCCTTGGTCCCCACGCCGCTTGCGGTTATCCTGAAATTACTTTTTTCAGGAGAAATTCATGGGTAAGTACCACGCCGACATTCGCGACATTCAGTTCAACCTTTTCGATGTGCTCAACATCAAGCGCTTGCCGCAGTTCGGGCTTGAAGAAGCCGACTACAAAGGCATCCTCGATGAGTACAGCAAGTTCGTGGAGAACGAAATTTTTCCATCCCGCGAACCCTCGGATGTCCATGGCGTGAAGATGGTGGATGGAAACGTGAAGGTTGCTCCGGAGCTTCACTCTGTGCAAAAAGGGTTTCACGAGAATGGTTGGTTCGCCTTAGGTCTTCCGGCCGACATCGGTGGCACACCTGTTCCGGAAGCTCTTTACACCGCCTGCATGTCACTGGCGACCGGTGCGAACTGTGCGTGGATGATGTACCCAGGTTTGAGCCGTGCCGCCATGAGCGTTATCCGCCACAAGGGCACGGACTTCATGAAAACTCATATCATGGATAAAATGGTCACCGGTGAATGGGGCGGGACCATGTGTCTCACGGAGGCCGGCGCCGGTTCAGATGTTGGTGCTTTGAAAACCACGGCAAAGCCCATCGCCAACGGAAAGTACGCCATCAAAGGCGCGAAAATTTTCATCTCTTCTGGTGAGAGCGATCTCTACAGCAACAACATTCACCTCGTCCTCGCGCGTACCCCGAGCGGTGGCGAAGGCACGAAAGGTATATCGCTTTTTGTCGTTCCACGTTTCAAAGTAAATGATGACGGATCCATGGGCCCAACCAACCATGTGCAATGCTCGAAGGTCGAACACAAGATGGGCATTCACGCATCTGCAACTTGTGAGCTGCAGTTCGGTCAAACCGGCGAGACTGAAGGCTGGTTGATCGGTGACGAGTTCGAAGGCATGTCGACCATGTTCATCATGATGAACGAAGCGCGCTTGTACTGTGGCATTCAAGGCGAAAGCCAAGCGAATCTGGCGTATCACATGGCGGACAAATACGTGCGCGAGCGCGTGCAGTTCGGCAAAGAACTCATTCTTCACCCCGATATCCGTCGCAATCTTTTGCGCATGCGTGCCATGGGGCGCGGGATGCGTGCACTTTGCATGTACACCGCCGATCTCTTCGATAAAGTTCATGAGACTGGTGATCATAAGTACGAAGGTCTGATTGGTTTGCTTACGCCGATCTGCAAAGCTTACTGTTCAGAGCAAGGTTTCCAAGTCGCGGTTGAGTCTTTGCAAGCACACGGTGGTTACGGTTATTGCACAGAGTACGGCGTCGAACAGTTCGTGCGCGATACAAAAATCGCTACCATCTATGAAGGCACTAACGGAATCCAGGCCATCGACTTCGTGATGCGGAAAATTCTGAAAGACGGTGGGAAATCCATTACCGCTCTCTCGGCCGAAATCATCGCTACAGTGGGTAAGTTGGATGATGCGACCTTCAAGAAAGAAAAAGAGCTTTTCGGTAAAGTTCTCATGAGTGCGCAATCGACCATGCAGTATCTTTCAGGTCTCGCGCAAAAGAACCAATTCAGTCTGGTGCTTCAGCATTGCACTGATTTTTTACAATTTGCTTCGCAAATGGTTGTCGCGTGGCGCTTGATGGAATCCGCTGAAATTGCTCAGCAGAAGTTGGCGAGCGCGACGGGGGATGAGAAGAAGTACCTTGAATCAAAAATGGTCGACTTTAAAATCTACTGCTCGCACTACCTTGTACACAATTTGTCGATCGCAAAGACCATCACTGATTTGAGTGATGACGTCTCCGCGTTAGAGCTGTAAACTCAAAGTAATTTTTAGTTTAAATGGTTTAAAGGTTTCACGTGTTTAAAGAAAAAGTCTTTGGGTTGGCCCGAGAATTCTCGGCGCAAACCCATGGCTCCAGCGACTATGACAAGGATTCTCTCTTTGTTATGGGCGAGAACGATGATGAGTTTGTTCCCTGGAGTTACATTCAGAAGCACGCTGCGGAGATTAGCTCTTTTAATCATTTAAAGAGCGAAGGTTTCGTTTACAGTGCCTACGAATTCTTGGAGCTGCACAGCTTCGATGACTGGTATCAAAAGCAATTCTCCAAGCGCCTGACCAGCAAATCCATGAAGACCATCGGGATTTTGCACCGGCCAGATCAGAAAGCGATATTTGATACGGTCGCGGTTGTTCACAAAACTCATCAGATTCTGAAAGATCACAAAGTCCTCATCAACGGTAAGAATCTCCCGGTGCAGCTGGGTGAGTGGTACGCCAAGATTATTTTCGGCCTCCACCAAATCAAGAGTTCAAGTCAGCGTGGCTTTGATTTCAAAACGGAGCTCGGCAAGCTCGTCGAAGTGAAGGTGGATTTTCACGATGCCACCAGTCCCAAGGGCGTGAAGATCAAAAAGAGCCTGGCGGAACTTTCTGACTACGTGATCATCATGTACGTCGCGAAGAACTTCACCATCCGTGATGTCCTTTTCCTCGATAGTGAATTTGTGTTGCGGAAGTTTGATACCAAGGGCCACACCATCTTCTTGAAAGACCAAGATGTGCAGAACTACTTCTTCAGTCGCTCCGATAAGCACTATGACAAGGTCGTCAACAAGTCGGCGTTGTTGCGGTTTTCAAGTCCGCAGCTAGCCATGAAGCTCGAAGACAAATTTTAACCGACTAATTCATTCGGAAATTTACCTTCCTCCGTCAGATTACCGATACCTGTCCCTATGAAGGGTCGCCTCGTAGTCATTCTTTTCACCGTTGTTTCGTCCTGGGCCCAGGCCGCCACTCCTGTCGATTGCTGGAGCCACGGAAAAGGCGTAGCGATCGCGAGGACCGGCGTGCACTGTCTTGCGTCCAACGTTCGGTCGCCCTCGTCAGTGAGAGAAAACTTTTCATGTCCCACTGACTGGCTTGTGGGCAACGTTCAGCAGAATCGATACGGTTCCATCGCTCTGGCATCCGCTAAAGAAACGTGCGCGAACATTCTGGTGGACCGCGCGGGTATCTACCAGACGACCCAGGGCTTCGAGAACTACCTCCGCGGTTCCGACTATCGCATGGGAAATGGTGCGGGCTTCATCTCTGATTGCCTCCGGCGGGCGATGCCGCTGGGACGAAGCGAGGAACAAATTGATGCCATCGGCGAGTGGTACTCCCACACAAGTAGACTGCGCCGAGCGCTCGTAGGTGCCACTCGTTCGTTAGCCGAGGTCGACTCTCTCCTCGGTGAGCCCCGGGAGTTCTGGCTCCGCCGCTCGCAGCATTGCTGGAATCCCCATCTCAAAGAGTTGATCCCCTTCTGTCAGCAGCAAGCAAAGTGTGCGGCAAGGCCGTCGCGGATCGAAGGGCTGCTGCGCGAGGTTCAGGAATCGTTGCCTCTCTTCCTCCTCATCCAAGCTGAAAAAAACAACGCCAGGGCGAACAACTGCGGGCAGTATTTATTAGCGAACCAGACGTACCTTTCGCATGCTTCGTCGGTCGAGATCGATGCTTGTCTCGCAACGACCAAAAATAGGTTGCAAGATTTGCAGGGCCTCGAACAACTTCTGATCCTACGCACCCCCATTTTTGCCTCCGCAGATTTCATGGACAATTTCAGCGCCGGAGAGAATCCTTCAGCGGTAAAAGTGGGCAATTCCTTTCGCAGAGAACTCCTCAAGCTGCGCGATGGCCTCGAGCAAAGAATCGGCGATTTCCACTTCGCCCTTCGCTGTTTAGCCGGCAGTGAGCAGGACTGTGGCCACGACGCGGTTGAGGCCATCGTAGCGCAGACTCCGAATCTCCTGGCCCTCGACGAAGCCGCAGAACCGAGCGTTGAGAGGCGACGGCACTTGAACGAAATCATGGGCCGTATGGCCTGCTTGTCCGAGGCCCGCAGTGATGTAGCGCAGGGCCAGCGCATTGTGCGTGATTTCGTGGTCAATTCTGTCGTGACGGCCGCGACTGTTGGGGTAGGGACGACCGTGAGTGGCTTGTTGAATGCTGGCAAAGGAGTGCAGGGAACTCTTGCGGCCTACAGGGCCCTTGCTCCCGCGCAGCGTCTGGGTGTCGCCGTGAGAGCGGGACTCGTAAGTTACCAGTCAGTCCGGAGTTCCTGGGACGCGACGGAAGACGCCATCGTCGCCTGTTCCCCTTACATGCAAAAGATCGACGCCAACCCACCGGTGGACGAGCTCGGCTGCGCACATCAGGACGCGGGCGTGCTCGCTGGACAGGTTCTATCGGCAAAGGTGTGGGACTGCCTGCTAAGCGCCGGCCTCGTGGCCATGAACGCGGCAAGTTCCTTGGCAAAGTTTCGCAGTTTCCCTGGCAAGCTGGGCAACTTGGCCACGAGAATAAGCACGGTGGAAAACCATATCCTTGACTGGGATCGCAAGCTTGTTACACAGGCCTTCAAGCAACTCCCAGTGGAAATGCAGCTTCGAGGCCGTGCGATCGTTCGACTCTTGAGCAGCAAAGCGGGCCACATGGCCTTGGCTTACCTCGGGGGACTCTCGGAGTCGGAAAAGAAGAAAGCGCTCGGAATTAAGAAACCACTCATGCGCCTCATTCGGCTGCATCTCATGAACAAGCTGCAAGCCCAGTCCGAGGTGGTAGAAAGCGCGCCGGCTTCTCAGCGCATCCTCGCGGAGCTAGCCATGCTCATCGCAACTAGCGAAGGTGTCGAGCCAAACAACGACCATGAGCTCATCGCCGTCGCGATCTCCCAGGGGCTGGGGCTAGTAGAGTAGGTACTCCGCCACGCGGCACTCGATATCGCCGTTGTAGAGGCTGAGCTTGCGCGATGATCGCAGTGAGATCGATTTCAAAAGCGGCAAGTTCCCCGTCAAAACACCGGCCCGGTGACCCTTCCAGTTCTTTTTCCAGTTCTCACCCACGTCATGATAGAGCGTGCGCAGTTCTTCATCTTGCCCGGCCTGCAAACGTTCGCCGTAAGGTGGATTACAAATAAACAACGTCTTCTTCGATGGAGCTGGCAGTGTTTCCGCCCGCATTTGAATCAAGGGAATAAGTTTGCTCATGCCTGCGACACGAATGTTTTCTTTCGCCGCTTGCAGTACGCGCTCATCCATATCGCCGCCCGTGAGTGTCGGCATCTCTGCTTCGAGACGACGCAGGCCCGCGGTGTCTTGATCCATGATCTCATTCGTAAGCGCATGGAAATCTTCGACGAGCTGTTTGTCTTTATTGAACCATTGCAGTGACAAGAATGCCCACGGGCGCATGTTCTTTTTGTAATCTTTGAGTTTCAGCCATTGCGGAGAAATCCCGCCGGCAATCAGTCCACCCTCAATGAGAAAAGTGCCCGAGCCGCACATGCCATCCACGAGACCTTCAGTTTTCGGGTCCCAATTCAGCAGCATTAAAATACCGGCCGCAAGGTTCTCGCGCACGGGAGCTTCCGTTGGTACACGACGGTAGCCGCGGTTACTGAGTGGGTTGCCACAAAGATCCAACATGAGCTGAACTTTGTAGAGGCCTTCCTGAGCATCATCGATGCGCAGGAGGTAAGAGAGGTCCGGATGCTCTTTTTCGACACTCGGACGGCGGTTTTGATTGTGGTTAAACCAATCCACGATGGCGTCTTTCGCCTTGAGATTAGTGAACTGGGAGTTGGTAAAGAACTCACGATCCTGCGGCAGCTTGCCGTAGATGGTGGTCAACCGGAAGGTCTGGTGCACATCCATGAGACTCTTCCAGTGGATGTCAGCGAGCTCTTGGTACATGGACTTTTCGTTGTGGCACTCGAAGCTATAGAGGCATTTGAAAACACGGCTGACGACCCTGGAAGTCAGGATGGCCTTGAGGGCCATGAGGGGGTTATTGGCCGTGAATGCCGCCCCGCCTCGTACATGAGTGACACTTTCGGCCCCTGCTTCCCGGAGCTCTTTCTCTAGAATGTCCTCGAGGCCAGTGGGGCAGGAGGCGAAGTAGTCAAAACTATGCTTTTCCAAGGGACAGGGCCTTTGTTTACCTTCGATGGGAGTTAGACATCCTTGAAGGTGAGGTGATTTGATGTTAATTTGTGCGGCATATCTATCAGACCTCGTCTTCGAGGGAAAGGACTGTTTATGAAAGCCACGTTTTCAGAGGCCACTTATGGCAGCTCAACTCGCATTAAATACAAAGTAAAAGACATCAGCTTGGCCGATTGGGGCCGCAAAGAAATGAAGCTCGCGGAAGCCGAAATGCCGGGTCTTATGGCGCTTCGTGAAGAGTACAGCAAGACTAAGCCCTTGAAAGGCGCTCGTATCGCCGGTTGCTTGCACATGACCATTCAAACGGCCGTGTTGATCGAGACTTTGACTGACCTGGGCGCAGAAGTGACCTGGTCATCATGTAACATCTTCTCAACTCAAGACCACGCGGCAGCGGCCATCGCGGCTTCTGGTGTTCCAGTCTACGCTTGGAAAGGCATGAACGAAGAAGAATTCAACTGGTGCATCGACCAGACAATCTTCTTCGGCGCAGACAAGAAGCCGTTGAACATGATCCTTGATGACGGCGGCGACTTGACTGAGATGGTGATGAGCAAATACCCAGAGCTCTACAAGGGCATCAAAGGTATCTCAGAAGAGACGACAACAGGTGTTCACCGCTTGTACGAACTCGCGAAAGCCGGCAAATTGCCTGTTCCTTGCATCAACGTTAACGACTCGGTCACAAAATCAAAATTCGATAACAAGTACGGCTGCCGTGAATCATGCGTAGATGCTATCCGTCGCGCCACTGACGTCATGATCGCTGGTAAAGTTGCGGTCGTTGCTGGTTTCGGTGACGTCGGCAAAGGTTCTGCGGATTCTCTTCGCGGTGCTGGTGCTCGCGTGATCGTGACTGAAATCGATCCGATCTGCGCGCTTCAAGCGGCGATGGAAGGTTTCGAAGTTAAGCGCATGGACGACGCGATCAAAGAAGCGGACATCGTTGTGACGACGACTGGTTGCAAAGACATCATCGTCGAGCGCCACTTCCGTAACTTGAAAGACAAAGCCATCGTTTGTAACATCGGCCACTTCGACATCGAAATCGACATGGCATGGTTGAACAAAAACTACGGTCACACCAAAGACGTCATCAAGCCTCAAGTCGATAAGTACACCATCGACGGTAAAGACTTGATCGTTCTCGCGGAAGGCCGTCTCGTGAACTTGGGCTGTGCTACCGGCCACCCAAGCTTCGTTATGTCAGCTTCATTCACAAACCAAGTTTTAGCCCAGCTCGAACTTTGGAACAATGCTGATAAATACGCGAAGCAAGTTTACATGCTTCCGAAGTTGCTCGACGAGAAAGTCGCTCGTTTGCACCTGAAGAAGATCGGCGTCGAGCTCGATACTCTCAGCAAGCCACAAGCTGACTACCTCAGCATTTCTGCTGAAGGTCCATTCAAGCCTGAGTACTACCGCTACTAAGAATGAAAATCTTTATCGCTTGTGATCATGCCGCCTTTGCTGCCAAGGAAGCCCTCAAGGGCTCCTTGGCCAGCGGCCATGACATAAGCGATCTCGGCACTCACTCCGCCGACTCTGTTCACTATCCAGAATACGCCGCGAAGCTCGCTCAAGAGGTTCTGAAGCATCCGGGCAGCCGCGGAATCCTTATGTGTGGCTCCGGCATCGGCGTCTCCATAGCCGCCAATCGCTTCAAAGGCATCCGTGCGGCCCTGTGCCACGACTTAGACGATGCAGAGATGTGTCGTCGTCACAACGACGCCAATGTCATTTGCCTCGCAGGACGCAAGTCTTCAGCGACTTTGATGACGGAGATGTGCCAGAAATTTCTCTCCACGGCATTTGAGGGCGGTCGCCATCAAACGCGCGTAGAGATGATGGAAAAACTCTAGGGCGTTGTCGGCGTTGCTGCTGGTGCTGGAGCCTCTTGCATCGCTTTATCCATATCAAATCGAGACCAAGCGGAGCTTCTGTAGCGATTCGAGATGATGTCGAAGATGCCTTTGGATGTATCCTTCGTGATGTCGGCCGAAGCCATCGCCTGCTCCGAGAAGTTTTCGACCTGAACGGCATTTTGTCTCGTGTCTTTGGCCAAAGGGTTTTTGAAACTGGCATCCTCGCGATTCCGCCGAACACTTGAGCCGCTGCCACCGCCGTAGTAGCTGGTGCCCGTGCGACGCATGCCAGGGGAAGCGACGGCGTATTCATCAGTCGCTGAGAGTCCACCACCCGTGGCACTTGCTGGGAGGGCCGCGTTGTTCTGATTGGCCGTGAGAGCAGCGAGGCGTGCAGGCATGCCCAGTTTATTAATTTCACGAGCGATTTCTTTCTTCTTTTCGTCCAGGGAGACAGAGGGGATATCAGCGATGTTCGCACCATCGAGGAGACGTCTTGATTTCGCATTCAACTGCGCGCCTAGGGCACTCACGTTGGCTTCGTTGAAGGCGCCGTTGGTCTCGTTGAGTAAGCGCAACGGATCAGCGATATCAACGCCACCGAAGCCGATGGTGCCCATCGAAGATGAAAACATACCATTCAGGCAGGTGTTGTTTCTCTTACAGGTGCAGGCAGCATCAAGGCTCGCTTGCCCGTTCTGGATCTGCGCACAAGGCACGGGTGTACTAGTCGGACCACCTCTGTTCGCTAACTCCGCGACCACGCAAACCTTTTTCCAGTTAGTGTAGTCTGAAGCCTGGGACGTTGGCTCTGAGCAGAAGCAGTTGGTTTGGGTGTGCGGATTACAATCACCAGCACCTGGTAGCCTACTAGCGACCTCTCGGATTCCTTTCGCATAGTTCTTGTGATTTCCGGCTTTCTTAAAAAAGATCACACTCATCAAGCTTGCAGCACCGATCTTCAGCCCCATCTTCCAATCCATCACAGCACCTTTCGCAATGTAGGCCACGTAACAAGCGGCGGTAGCTGCGTAGATCCCACCTTGGATGTTGGCTGTTGTCGCGCGTGTATCGTGCGTGCGTGCGACGGCGTACATAGACTCTTTCTGTGCATCGGCCTGGTTTTGCGTCACGGCCTGTTGGGCAGCTTTCTGTCCTATGATCTGCATGCCCGAAGCGATGACTTCGCCGCCCATAGGGATGTAGATGCAGTAGTCCGGTTTTTTGTTGGCGTCGGGATCTGGCTTCGCCGCATTTGCTGCAGGCGGAGATCCTGGTGCTGGTGCTGGTGCTGGTGCTGGTGCTGGTGCAGGCGCTGGTGCAGGTGCGGCAGTAGTCGTTGCCGCCGGCGCCTCTGGAGCTTTCATTTCAATCTTCGCTCCGCCATTCGCTGCAGCGACTGTTCCCATGACCGCATAGAGCTTCGGCAAGATCTCTTCCATGATGCCGCCCCAGGCACCTTTAATCACTTGGCCGGGTTTAGCAGTCTCGTCTGCACAACCCATCATGGTGTCGTATTTCTGACCTAGCTTTTTACATTCTGCTTCGAGAATTTTTTGTGTGCGACCTTTGTGAACATAATTGTTCGCTTCCAACTGCTCTTTGTCGGTGAGCGGTTTTGTGGTGGAATTATCGAAAGATTCATTCAGCGTTTGTGCGAAAGCGGGAGCTCCGCAGAGCTGAAGAATGAGTGCAAACGTGAAAAGAGTCTTCATAGGGCAAATCCTTGATATTCTTAAAGCTAGTTTATCACGAAGAAGCCATCCGGCCGCCCAGGCAAAGAGCATCACGATGCAGATGGTCAATAAAAACCGTGGATTGGCCCTTTTTGAATGCCCCCCGAAGGGGGCGTCTAAGTGCAAAGAATAATTATCATTTGACGCTAAACTCAGGGGGAAGATAGGGTAGGGGCATGATGGAAAAGAAATCACCCGTTCAGCATACCCATGACAATGATCTCACTCATTCCATGGTTCATTACTTGCTGGCCATTCATAAGCTGAAAGAAACCAAGGGCTACGCTCGGGTGACTGACATCGCCAATGAAATGGGTCTCACCAAGGGTTCCGTGTCAACGGCCTTGAGTAATCTCCGTAAACGCGAACTCGTTCTCGAAGATGAATCGAAATTTTTAAGTCTTTCTCATGCTGGCCACCACGCTGTTCACGACATTCTTTCATCACGCACTTTGATGTTTTATTTCTTCAAAGACATCGTCGGTGTAAGCGAAGAGACAGCTCACAAAGATTCATGCCTCATGGAGCATTTGATGAGCGAAGAAACGCGTAATCTCTTCTTCGGTTTCATGAAGGGGCTCGTCGCCGGCGAAGCCAAGAAACGTGAGTACACGACGTCCTTTGATTTTGCCCAATTCAGTCACGCCGAAGAGTTTGTCGACATCCAGAAGGGCGACAGCTACCTCAAGTGAACCGTCGCAATTTTCTTTTTTTATCCGTCGGCTATTTTCTTATCCTTTTTAACTACCCATTGGTTCGTGCTAGCAGCACGACTTTCTTCGTAGAAGCCTATGGTGCGAAGGCCTCACCACAAGGGTGGTTGGTCGCCGTGCTCATGTTGGTTGTTGCGGTGTGGAGTTCAAACCGGCTACAGACCCGCTTAGGATTTCACCGAACTTTTGTCATTGTCAGTTGCGTGAGCGCGATGATTTTCACAATAAGTTATTGGGCCTATCAGCAAGGATTCAAGCCTGGCGCGTTCGTGCTTTTCTCATGGAAAGAAGTCTACATCGTTCTGCAAATTCATTTGTTCTTGGCCTACGCCAACTCGTGGCTTAAACGTGATGAATTTCTACGTTGGATCGGCCCGTTAGGAGCGATGGGAAGTCTAGGGGGAGTTGTCGGCGGATTACTGACTTCTTGGTATGCACGTCAGTGGGGAACGGGTGCGACCTTACTGCTAGGGCAGGTTTTTGTTTTTCTTCCTGCAGTCTTCGCTCTTGGCCTAGAGAAAATTGCTGGCAGCGAAGCGTCTCAGCGTAAAGAAGATTCGCCTCTTCGATCCATTAACACCCCCGCCCTACGACGCTATGTTGGCTCTGTCGCGGCGATTGTCGCCCTCACGCAAATCGTGATCAACATCGCAGATTTTCAGTTTAGCTTAGTGTTTGAAGCGGCCATCCAAAACGCCAGTGAACGAACGGCCTATTTGGGTAACGTGTACACGGCAACCAATGCGCTCACTCTTGTTCTACAGCTTGCCGTTTTACCGCTGCTCTTGAAGTACATCGGCGAGCGAATGCTGCACTTCTTCATTCCGCTATCCTACCTTCTTTGTCTGGCATTAGGACTCAATGGCGGTGTTCTCTTTGCGAGTGCAGTTTTCTACAGTTATTTAAAGGCCAGTGATTACTCACTCTTTAGTGCCGGTAAAGAGTTGCTCTACCATCCGCTTGCCCCGCTGCAAAAATATGGGGCTAAATACCTCACTGACATGTTTGTCTATCGTGCTTCGAAGGCCGGCATCGCTGCCGTCTTGATTTATTTCCAGTCTCCCGGGATGCTTATAGGGATGATGATTACGGCCTTGGTTCTTTGGCTCGTGCTTATCGTGTTCACGTTTTCCCAATACCGCCGTCTATTCACCTAAGAGGTTTCACATGCAAGCACTTTTAAACCCCTCGTCATTACGTCACGGGGCGATTCCTTTTGATCAGATCCAAATCGCTGATTTTTTGCCGGCGTTAGATAAGGCCCTCGAGCAGGCACGTGCTGATCTGGAAGTATGGAAAAAACAAACCGGCACAAGTTTTACGGATGTCATCGTGAAGCTCGATGATCTTCGTGAAGCCGTGGGGCAAGTTTCCGGCATTTTCTATAATCTTCACTCGGCCCATTGTTCAGAAGACCTTGAAAAAATTGCGCCAGACATGTCTTCGCGCCTCACCACCTTCAGTAACGACGTGACTCTCGATCCAGTGGTCTTTGCTCGTGTGAAAGAATGCTGGGAAAAACGTGACTCACAAACGCTCACCACGGAAGAGCGCACGATCTTGGAAAAAACCTATCGTGGCTTTGTTCGTAACGGTGCCAATCTCAATGCCACAGCAAAAACACGGCTACGTGAGATTGATGAGACTCTGGCAAAAACGGGCCTGGCCTATTCGCAGAACGTGCTCAAGGCAACGAACAGTTTTGAAAAATACATCACCAACGAAGCCGACTTGATCGGCTTGCCCGATTCTTTCAAAGAAGCTTCCGCAGAGGCCGCGGAGAAAAAAGGGAAGAAGGGAAGCTGGCTGATCACTCTTGATTATCCGATGCTCGTTCCGGTCCTCACCTACTCGAAGAATCGTGAACTGCGCAAAGAGATCTTTATGGCAAATTCTTCGAAATCTTTCGGAGGAGAGTTTGATAACCAAGCAAATGTCCTGCTGATCACGAAAATGCGTCATGAGCGTGCGCAACTTTTAGGGTACCAAACCCATGCGCACTTTGTTCTGGAAGAGCGCATGGCCTCCGAGCCGGCGAAAGTGAATGCGTTCCTGGAAGATCTGCAAACCAAAGCAAAGCCCCAGGCCCTTAAAGAAGTGGCCCGTCTCAATGCTCTCGCTCTTGAACTCGATGGGATCCAACAGATCGAGCGATGGGACAGTGGTTACTATTCTGAAATCCTGAAGCAACGTGAAATTGGCCTCGATGAAGAACTCCTGCGTCCTTACTTCCAGTTAGAAAAAGTGGTGGACGGAGTGTTTGCTGTCACCAAACGTCTCTATGGTCTTGAGTACAAAGAAGTCTTTGATCTTCCCAAATACCACGAAGATGTACGGATCTTTGAAGTCAGCGATGCCAAGAAAGGCTTCATCGGCTTGTTCTACATGGACTTCTTTCCCCGTGAAACTAAACGCGGCGGAGCCTGGATGACCAACTTGTCAGATCAAGGTCTGATCCGTGGGGAGGTTCGCCGTCCTCACGTCGGAATCGTTTGTAATTTCACTAAACCTACGAAAACGAAACCGTCGCTCCTGACCTTGAATGAAGTCACGACGCTTTACCATGAATTTGGCCACGCACTTCATGGATTGCTCTCACAGTGCCGCTACACTTCGCTGTCAGGAACAAGTGTGTACTGGGACTTCGTCGAGCTGCCGTCGCAGATCATGGAAAACTGGGTCCAGGAAAAAGAGTGCCTCGATCTCTTTGCGGTTCATTACGAGAACGGCAGTAAAATTCCCGTCGAGCTGGTGAAGCAAATCAAAAAAGCCGGCAACTTCATGGAAGGCACGGCCACCATGCGCCAGCTCACCTTTGCGAAGCTCGATATGGCCTGGCACGCTGCTGACCCGAGCCATGTGACTGATGTCGTGGCTTTTGAGACGCAGGCCACTTCTTCGACGAATCTTCTTCCGTCTGTTCCAGGGACGAATGGTTCTTGTTCCTTCTCGCATATTTTCGCCGGTGGGTACTCGGCCGGCTACTACAGTTACAAGTGGGCAGAAGTTTTGGATGCCGACGCCTTTGAATTCTTCCAAGAAAAAGGGATCTTTGATCCCAACGCAGCGAACTTGTTTCGCGAGCATATTCTTGAGAAGGGCGGCACCGAGCATCCGATGGAATTATACAAACGATTCCGTGGGAAAGAACCGTCGGTGGATGCACTGCTAAGAAGGGCAGGTCTGACGAATTGAAGACGAGAGATTTTGCACACTACCAAACGGCGTTAGCGGCTATCGCTCGTGATACAGTGATTTCTCACGGTAAGAGGTATGATGCATTACGAAGGCTGACGAGTGAGGTGGCAAAGGCCATGGAAGCCGACTTCGTTGGTTACTGGGCCTATGATGAAGAGAGAACGCAGGTTGTCTCGGAAGCAAACTTTGAACGTCTCAATGGTACGTGGAGCGATGGAGTCGTTCTTAGAGAGGTAGACGCTCCAAACTACTTCTCTGTTCTGAATAACGAGCGAGTTGTCGCCGTAGAAGATTGTTTCACAAATACAATCACGGCCGAACTAAAAGAGAGTTATTGCGTCCCAAAGAACATTCGTTCCTTAGTGGATGTTCCTATCATTTTTGATGGCGAGATTGTTGGAATCATTTGCTGTGAGATCAGAGGGGAGTCGCGGAAATGGAGTAGTGAGGATAAATTCTTTGTCATGATCGCCGCTGACTTTCTCGCTCGTATCTTCGAAGCGGATAAACGTCGCCAATTAGCAACGTTGCTTGAGCAAGAAAATCTACGCATGGGTGAAGCGCAACTGAAGGCTTTGCTAACCGCTTTACCTCACCCAATTGCCATGATCGACCGTGAATCACGTTACATGGCCATGTCCGATGCCTGGCTTCAGAACTATTCATTTATCGTTGCCGATCCTTTTGGTGTTCAAGTTTGGGATGCCCATGAGCATTATAATTTAGACTGGAAAGAACGCATTCTTAAGAGCCAAACGGGTGAACGGCTTGGACTTGAAGAAGAATACATAGAAGTCTCCCCTGGAACCCACATTTGGATCTCGTGGCAGTTAGTGCCTTGGCACAATCTTCAAGGAGAAATGGGCGGGGTTGTAATTACCTGTGAGGACATCACATACAGGAAAGAGAGTGAGGCTAAGTTGAGACAAACGGCTAAGCTGACGGCTTTGGGTGAAATGGCCGGAGGTATCGCTCACGAAATTAACAATCCCTTGAGCATCCTGAAGGGCTTCGTTGATCTCATGCAAAAGAATATCTCACGCGGACAGGTTGATCTCGCAATGTTCAGTCAGTACTTAGAAAAATCATCCAGCACTATTCAACGCATCTCTCGCACTGTTCAATCTATGAAGCGTGTCTCGCGTGATTCTTCGCAAGATGAAATGGTCAGTTATGGTGTCAATGCGTTGATGGATGATGTGCTTGACGTCGTGAGAGAGAAATTTCATGACAACGGAATACGACTGGAAGTCTCGAAGCTCTCTCTCGAGGTGAAAATTCAATGCCGGCCCGGAGAGATAACGCAGGTACTTTTGAACTTGTTGACCAATGCTTTCCATGCCGTGGAAAAGATGCCTGCAAACTGGGTCCGCTTGTTTGTCACTGTTGGCCCCGGTAAAGTTCGCATTAATGTGGTCGATTCGGGTGCCGGTGTTGCTGCCGATATTCGCGAAAAGATTTTTCAACCTTTCTACACCACAAAAGACATCGGTAAAGGAACAGGACTTGGCCTCAGCATCTCCCGCAAGATTCTCGAGAACCACCGCGGCAAACTCTATCTTGATGAATCGGCTAAAGACACAACCTTCGTAGCCGAGTTACAGCTATCTTGAGCATGGGTAGTAGCTAAACTTCGCTTTAAAATCCCACTCGGCCCACGAAATACTCTTCTCGATTCTTTCCTGCTCACTCCTTGAGAGGTGTGAAAAGAAATTTAATCCCGTCATTTCTTCGACTGTACGGACAGGCAGAGCATAAGACTCTAATCCACTGGCCGTCGGATTTTGAGTCATCAAAAAAGCGATAGCACTGAGTTGATTGTTTTTGGAGCGCAAGAGGACTTTGAAATGGTCGTTAGGAATTGAAATTCCTGTGCTGCCAATCTTCGGCAGGCTTTCATGCAAAACCGGACCGGAGATGATGATCGTTTCATCGCCCTCTTTCGCCCAGGCCCGCGCAAGCATTTCGAGGCTGGCCCACCGGCCGCGATTCATTCCTGGAGATTGTGGGGTGATGTTGCTCATGTAGAAAGACTCTTCCATCGCCTCTTTAGACCACTTCATATCACCAGCAGGTGCAATGTGCCCGCGGTCATAACCTGAAGAACGATAGTCTGTAGGGTGAGCACTGCCGGTACGAACGAGGGGGTCTTCACGAAATTTATCATTGCGATCAAAGCAGTCTCGGAGGTGCTCTTTCCTCAAAACGTAGGCGACCCACTGAGGGACTTCATGCTGTTCGCTGTAGCCAATGGTGATAGCGGAATGATGAATGATGTCAGAGGGAGTCTCTTCTTCCGGGAGCCAGACTTGCGCATGGGCGAGCGAGCTCAACAAGAGCAGACCGATCCATTGGCCTTTCATAGAAACCTTCCTTGGTTTCTTTAATGGTCACCTCAAGAGCTAGTTTCGTCCAGCTCTTGAGGTTCTAGCTCAGTATTTAACTTTGACTTTACCGAACGGACCAAAGGCATTGGCCTTCACTTCACCGTTTTTAGTCAGATATTCTTTGAAGACATCCGCATCTGTAAAACCATAGCTTTGGAGACCGTAGGCGCTCAGATCAGGCCACTTGTCGCCGCCTTTCGCAACGAAGCTTGGGAGGGCAAGGGTGTAGGTGCGTTTGGGATCGAGCGGTTTGTTAGCAACCGCTAACTTCTTAAACTGCTTAGTCTTGGCGTTGAACTCAGCTTCAAGACCGGAGATCTGAGGATAGCTGCCGCTGCCTGGAGTGAGTTCACTCAAAACACGAGTGAGGTAATTCTTGAGGTCTTTGCCACCAATCTTAACCGTCACGATATCGTTACCAAAAGGCAGCACAGTGAGAACCGTTTCGTAGGTGATGTCCCCAGCTTTCATGCTGTCACGGATGCCGCCGGAATTCGCCAGGCCAAGATCGGCGTTGAACTTCACACGGTAGGCCTCTGTAACAAGATTCCCTAAATTCGTTTCTTGGCTACGAACAACGGCGCGGTCACCTTCTAGGCGAGCTTGCGTTGAACCAACTTTCACGAGCAATGTTTTGTCGCCCACGTCTTTGAAAGCTTTGAGGAAGCCTTTCATCGTTTGGTCTTCCGCGATTTTTTCTTTTTGGTCTTTATGATTCACTGGAATGAGTTCGTAGTGCTTCAGACTCACCTTACCATTCGAGATGCTGAGATCAACTTTACCGACGTATTTGCCCCATTCATAGGCCTGGACGATGATGGCACCATTTTGGATGTCAGGCTTGAAAAGTGGCAATTGCGTGTGACCGCCGATGATAAGATCGATGCCAGGAACTTGGCGTGCGAGAGTGACGTCGCCGGGAGCATCAAGGCCATGCTTCTCGTCTGGGTAGTGGCCCATGTGGGTCAGGGCAATCACAATCTGTGCTTTCTTGCGCAATTCAGGAACAAGCAAAGCGGCTTCCGCGATCGGATCGCGGAACTCGGTGTTCGTGTGGCCTTCCATTTTTGATTTAAAGGGAGTGTCTTTTGTTGTCAGACCGAGAATCGCCACTTTGAGACCGTTCACATTTTTGATGATGTACGGTTTGAACAAACGCTTGTTGTCTTTATAGATGTTGGCCGAAAGGAAAGGGAAGTCGACCCAGTTTTCTTGTTTGCGGATGGTCGGGAGGTCGTTATCAAATTCGTGGTTACCCACCGCCATGGCGTCGTAGCCGATACGATTCATGCCCTTAAAATCAGGCTCAGCATCGAGCATATCAGATTGAGGAACGCCGGTGTTCACGTCGCCTGCGTCCAGCAAAAGCACTGAAGTATCTTGGGCTTCTGCCTTTGAACGCAACTGGGCGATGAGAGTGGCGCGGGCGGCCAGTCCCCATTCGCCATCACTGTTAGTCCAGAAATGTCCGTGGTGGTCGTTAGTATGAAGTAGTGTGAGATTATAGGTCTTCTCAGCTTGGTAAACTGGGGCAGCACAGCCTGTGAGCAACACCAAAAGCAGCAGCATGGAACGCATCATAAAGACCTCCCTAAGTGAGTGTGGGCAAGTTGATATCGCGGCAGAAGTGGTTTCGGCCAGGTTAAGATTCCAACACTGGGTCGTTGCTTTTGACGGAACTGTTTGGTATACCAAACGCCATGACTCTCGCTGATGTTACCCCCATCCGTTCTTACCGGATTTTGGCCCTCGCTGTGACTGAAGAATCGGTGATGGCCACACGTTTGCGTCAGCTCGGTTTTGTGCCCGGGATGAAGTTTGTGTGCGAAGCGGTTGCTCCATTAATCAGAAATCCTTACCTCGTTCGTATCCGTGGTATCAATGTGGCCCTCTCTCGTCACGAAGCACTCCTCATCAACATCGAAGAGATCAAGTCATGAATGTTGCTTTAGTGGGGATGCCCAACGTCGGAAAAACCGCCCTCTTCAACGCCTTGACGGGGAGTTTTCAAAAAGTAGCAAATTTTCCGGGCGTCACTGTAGAAAAGAAAATGGCTCGCATGACTTTGCCGGAAGGCAAGCATTGTGAGTTGGTTGATCTGCCTGGTCTGTACTCTCTTGACGTCGCCACGCTAGACGAGAAAGTTGCGCGGGATTGGCTGACTGGTAAGGCCAATGCTGCTGGACCCATCATTCTCGTGTTGGATGCCACACATCTTCAAAAATCTCTTTACCTCTTTTTGCAGATGCATGAACTCGGTCATCGTCCGATCATTGCTCTTACGCAGATGGATCAGTCTCACAAACGTGGACAAGAAATCGATCTGCAGCGTTTTGAAAGCCTAACTGGCTGTCGAGTCTTGCCGATCTCTGCTCTTACGGGGCAGGGGATTGGTGCTCTCAAGGTCGAAGTTGTGAATGAACTCTCAAAAAACCAAGTATCCGTGGTTTTACCGGCCGATTTTCAACGCAAGATCAAAGAACCTTCCTATGTAACAGAAAAATTCCAGACGATTGATTCGTGGTTGCGTGAGATTGTAAAAACACCTCTGCGGCCAGATACCTTGACTCAGCACCTTGATCGCTGGGCATTGCATCCTATTGGTGGCTTCGTCATCCTCTTCACGCTCTTATTTCTTATGTTCCAAGCGCTTTTTAGTTGGGCGGGCCCTGCCCAGGATCTTATTGAAATGGGGGTAGGCGCTCTCGGAACCTTCGTCGGAGGTTTCATCACGCATCCGATTCTGCAGAGCCTTATGGTTGATGGCATTATCGGCGGTGTCGGTGGAGTGGTCGTTTTTCTTCCCCAAATCCTTTTGATGTTTCTTTTCATCCAGTTCCTCGAAGATGTGGGCTATCTAGGTCGTGCCGCTTTTTTGATGGATGGGTTTATGCGTAAACTTGGGCTCCCCGGCAAGGCCATGGTGCCTCTGCTATCGAGTCATGCCTGCGCGATTCCAGGAGTGCTAGCCACACGAATCTTAGAAGATCGCCGCGAGCGATTAGTGGCGATGCTCGTGATCCCCCTCACCACTTGCTCAGCACGCCTTCCGGTCTTCACACTGATCATCGCAGCCCTGATTCCCGCTACTGCCAGTGTCGGTCCATTTTCCATGCAAGGTGTGGCGATGATGGTGCTCTACATCTTCCCGATGTTGAGCGCGATTCTTGTGGCAGCCGTTTTGCGGAAGATCATGCCACACGATGCCCCGTCGATGTTGTTGATGGAGTTGCCGCCCTACCGCTGGCCTAAAATTCGCCATCTCTTCCGCACGCTCTTGAACAAGGCCAATCTTTTTGTGAGCAAAGCGGGCAAAGTCATCCTCGCTCTCTCGCTGGTGATTTGGGTTTTGGTGTCATTCCCGCGCCATCCCGATGGCAGTGCCGGTAACATCGAAGATTCCTATGCCGCCGTCATCGGCCACGCCTTCACACCCATCTTTGCACCGCTAGGCTTCGATTGGCGGATTAATACAGCGCTCATTCCCGCCTTCGGCGCTCGAGAAGTACTTGTCGCCGCCCTAGCGACGGTCTATGCCGTGGAAGGAAATGAAGAATCACAGAGCTCACAGCTCACCACGATCCTTGGACGTGAGTACTCTCTCGCCACTTTGGCCGCCCTCATCGTCTGGTTCATCTTTTCTCCACAATGCATCTCGACCATCGCGGTGATCCGCCGAGAGTCGGGTGGGTGGGCCGCTCCGCTCGGCATGGTGGCCTATACCTTGGCGCTCGCCTGGATCATGGCATTTCTTACATACCGAATCCTGGTCTAGCCCCCTGATTCCTCAGGAATAATTACACACCCCCCTGACCGTTGTTTCCATACTCGCAGCTCCCCGCTACTTTGCCGTCGGTTCATCTTAACCTCTCGTCAGGAGTGTCTATGAAATCTATGATCACCGCCCTTCTCGTCGTCGCTAGCGCGCAAGCTTTAGCGGGAAATAAAATTATCTACGGCGCCGATGATCGTATGGATGTTCGTGATGTGACTGACGCAGGTTTGTTAGAAGTCGCGAGCTCAACGGCCGCGATGGTTCCTGCATGGAAAGTGGGCTACTACACCGATCGCCAAGTTCTCCCAGCGATCAACGATTTGTTGAATCTCAGCAACTCGATGGGTGTGTGCAGTACTGAACGCTTCGCGAAGCAACCAGCGCTGGCCGATTGCTCAGGTTTCTTGGTGAGCGACACTAAACTCGTGACCGCCGGTCACTGCGTCGATGAGATCAACGGCTGCGGCGACAACGTGTGGGTGTTTGACTACAAGCTCGACCAACCTGGCGTTGATACTCCCGTGATCGAAAGTAGCAATATCTACAAGTGTAAAAAAGTCGTGAAGTCAGTGCTTGATCCAGTCACCAAGATGGATTACGCCGTCGTTGAGCTTGAGCGCGCTGTCTCTGATCGTCGCCCACTTGCATTCCGTAAGTCTGGTGTGATTGCAGTGAACACTCCAGTTGTGGTCATCGGTCACCCATCAGGTCTTCCGACCAAAATTGCTGGCGGCGCCCGCGTGATGGAAGTGAATCCGGTGTTTTTCCGCGGCAACCTCGACACCTACGGCGGGAACTCAGGTTCTGCCGTGTTCAATGCGAACACACGTGAAGTCGAAGGCATCTTGGTTCGCGGCGCACGTGACTACGTGGCAAGCCCTGCGGGGTGTGCGGTTTCTAACGTCATGAGCGTTGATATCGCCACTGAAGCTGTAACTCTTATTACAAATGTTAAAGAAATCTCAGGACTCTAAATTATGCTTCCTCTCATCCTGCTTCTCGCTGTGACACCAGTTTTTGCACAAGACAAAGTCATCTACGGTGAAGACAACCGTCAGGACATTGTCGATGTGCAAAGTCCGGCGTGGGTTGAGATCGCCAATTCAACCGCCGTGATGATCCCAACCGCGGATATTCCTAACGGCGGTAAGGGCGGCAAAGGCGGAAGAGGCGGAAGAAAAACCGGTATCACTATTTCAGGTCCAACCTTGGCGAGTCGTGGCATTTGCCCTTCTGAACGCTTTGCCAATCAGCCCACAGTGGGCAACTGCTCTGGCTTTTTGATTGATGAGAAAACCATTGTGACCGCCGGTCACTGCATGGCGACTCCAGAAGACTGCACCGACAACAAATGGGTGTTTGATTATAAAATAGAGGTCCTGGGCGTTGATTCGGTCACCTTGCAAAAAAATAACATCTACGGCTGCAAGAAGATCATCAAGCAAGTGTTAGATCGTACGACACAAAACGATTTTGCCGTGATTGAGCTGGACCGCGCCGTCACTGATCGCGTGCCTCTTAAGACTCGTGAAAGCGGCAAAGTAGACGTCGGGACGCCGCTCGTTGTGATTGGTTACCCATCAGGCCTTCCGTTGAAAGTTGCCGGCGGAGCGAATGTGCGTTCCGTGAGTACTGATTTCTTTGTGGCAAACCTTGATACCTATGGAGGTAATTCCGGTTCAGCGGTGTTGAACGCTGTGACGATGGAAGTTGAGGGGATTTTGGTTCGTGGAGACACGGACTACGTGTCGAGCCCTGAGGGATGCCGTGTTTCAAAAGTCCAAGGGGACGATGAAGGCCGCGGTGAAGATGCGACCTTCATTACCAATATCAAGGCCAGTTTAAAGCGTTAGCACTTAAAAGGTGTGGCCGTAAGATCTTGCGGCTTACACTCTTTCTCTTTTTGTTCTAGCAGCATGGTGTTGCCACCAAGCTTATGAACTTCTTCACTTAACCCTTTCAGGCATTCTTCGCAGGATTTCTCCGCTTTGCACGTGAGTGGGGCAAATGTCGGGATGCCTTCACAGCTTTTAACGTCTTCTGAGGTGGTGACGACTTTAACTCCAGGTGCGACAGCACAGGCCGACGCAGCAAAGAGCATGGAGACGATCAGTGCTTTCATTTGAGTTGAACCTTTTGCCAATCCTTCACCTGCCATACAGTGCGAACGTCAGCGATTTTTTCGTTGTGAGAATTGAAGATCTCAGTGTTGTGCTCAAAGAGAACTTTATCTTCCGTCGCCAACTGGGCCTTTAGTTCCTCGGCCCGCTCCGGAGTCATCTTGGCAACCCCTCTCAGAGCTGTGCGCCCTTGTAGGTGGTACTTCACACTCAGTTCCGCAAGGATCAGACGGTATCGACTCATCCCGAGTTGCTTAACCAGTGTCATGCCTGCGCAAAATTCACCCAGCGTGGCGATCGAGCAGGCGTGCATGCCGCCGAGATGGTTATGATTCAACTTAAAGTTCGGTAGAGAAATCTGAACTTCATCGGTGGCGAGCTTGGTGAATTTGAAACCATGAGGAGCGTTGAAGGGAATCGCTAAGCGCATAAGATTATCGAGCGCTAGACGAGACCAACGATCATCTTTGGCGAGTAATTTCTCAACCAGTGCTGAACCTTTCATGTTTGCTCCCAACGGGCTCTCAGTTCTGTCTGTGCTTTTTCGTAGCCGTTAACAAAATGATTTACCACTTCTGCGACGCTCGATTGCTTCTTGGTGAACTCAATCGACGTACCGGCGCACCACACGCTTTTGTAAGAAGCGGAGAAGGCAGCCTTCTCTAGAAGCTTCATGCCTTTCCAGAAGGTCACCATCTTGGCGTATTTTTTCATTTGTTTATTCTTATTCAAAAAACTCTCGACGAAATTTTGATCCGTGCCGATTTGTTTAACGTAGGGAGTGTTAATGACTGTGCAGCGACTGCCCGAGAGCTTCGTTGTGACCACGATGTCTTTGGCACCGTAATCCACGCAGGCCTGCTTGTAGCCCTCGCTGATATTGGACTCTTTCGTGGCGATGAAAGGAGAGCCGATCGAGACGGCATCTGCCCCAAGTGCCATCATCGACAAAAGTCCATGCCCATCTCCGACACCGCCCGCAGCGATGACCGGGATCTTGCTTTGAGCTTTCAGCATCGGCACAAGGATGGTCGCAGGGATATTTCCCAAGTGGCCACCGGCGCCGGAGTTCACAGCAATGAGTGCATCGGCTCCGAGACCTTCGACTTTTTTTGCGTACTCGCCGTCGGTGACATCGCAAAAAACTTTGCAACCTTGCTTGTGAGACTCACGGATCACTTCTTCTGGGGAGCCAAGAGACGTGATGAAGTAGTTCACGCCTAGCTCGAGACATTTGTGCAGCTGCTTCTTGAACAGTGGGTTGGACTGATTCACGATGAGGTTTATGCCAATCGGAGCTTTGGTTTGCGATTGGATAAATTTAATACCCTTTTCTAGCTCCTCGATGGTGCGCCAATTGAGGGCGGGGATGCATCCCGTAATACCGGCTTCGCCAGCAGCAATCAACATTTCAGGCGTGGTCACCAGAAACATTGGCGCCATTATTATGGGGTGACGGATACCGAGCATGGTTGTGATAGTGGTTTTCATGGCTCTATTGTACTCATAATGGCCCCATGCTGCGCATGGTTACTAGCAAGATCTCTGACTTTGCCTGACTGAATACGACGGTTGCTTGGCATCACGTTTCAGAAATGGGGTAATAGCTGAGATTACTTTCAAAGGATGGAAAGATGAAAAAAACATTGCTCGCTACTTCTATGCTTTTGGCTTCTGTGGCCTTCGCTGCACCAAAAGCTCAATGGGTCACGGTTGACTCGAACATTCTCGGCAAACTCGCTCCCATGCAAAAAGCATTGATGGTTGAAAAAGAGGCCGGCGGCGTATCGCTCGTCCAGCTTACGGAGTCAGAACTCGAAAAGCTTTCTAGCGCGATCCACAACGAACTTCATCGTTGCGGCGGCTACATCGCTCACGAATCGGAAGCCGAAGCCCTCCTTGCTCTTGAACCACGTGGTGACATGCACTACGCGATGAAAGGTCTTTTCGCTGATTACGACATCGATCAAGAACAACTGGTTGTTCCGATGGTTGCAGAGGTGAAAGCTTCGAACATCGAAGCGACGATTCGCGCTCTCTCTGCTTTCCACAACCGTTACTACAAAGCCACCACGGGCACAGATTCGCAGAATTTTCTCTTGGAGACTTGGACGAAACTTGCTGCGGGTCGCAGTGATGTGAAAGTCGAACTCGTCAAGCACGCGAGCTGGCCACAACCTTCTGTCGTCATGACGATCGAGGGCTCTGACACTCCGGAAGAAATCTTGATCATCGGCGGTCACGCTGACTCTATCGCGGGAGGCTGGTTCGGTAACGAGAAGTCTCGCGCTCCAGGTGGCGACGACAATGCTTCAGGTATTGCATCAATCACTGAAACCATCCGTATTGCGATGGACGCGGGCTTCAAGCCACGTCGTACCGTTCAGTTCATGGGTTACGCTGCTGAAGAAGCAGGACTTTTGGGTTCAAAAGACATCGCGAACACTTACAAAAACAGAGCGAAGAGTGTTGTGGGTGTGGTTCAGTTCGACATGACTTTGCGTAAAGGCACAGCTGACAAAGACATCGTCATGATGACGGACTTCACTAACGCAGCTCAGAACGAGTTCCTCGGTAAATTGATCGATGAATACGTGAAAGTACCTTGGGGCTACTCGAAGTGCGGTTACGGCTGTTCTGACCACGCTTCTTGGACCAATGCTGGTTTCCCTGCTTCAATGCCGTTCGAATCAACAATGGGTGATATCAACAAAGCCATCCATACTGATAAAGACACCATTGAAAACGCAGGCGGGAATGCTAACCACGCTGCAAAATTCGCTAAACTCGCGGTTGCATTCATGGTAGAACTAGCGAATTAATGAACGAAACGACAACGACTCTACTCGCAGATCCCCGGCCCTTCTTCGGGGATCTGCTTCAAAACCTCGAATCAGCTCGTAAAGCCTATGCCTCGACCAGTCTGGCCGGTGACGATAATGAGATCCGCTCTCTTGAAGATGCGGCGATCGTCCTGGGCACTCTCGAGGTGGTTTACACCGAGATGGCTAAAGTTTTAGCCGTCGCCCCCACGCTTGAATCTCTGTTTGAAAAGTATTTCGGTCCGCTCCGCGAACTTAATAATCGCGAAGCGATGACTGAGATTGCTCTGTTAGATGAGTATCTCTTCCCCCGCACTGAGCAGTGGCCCTTAATGGTGAACACGGGCTTTAGCGCGGAACTCGCGATGTCTTACCGTGAAGGATTCCAAGAGTGGGCCCGTGAGCGTCTCGAAGCCCACACCACGACTCAGGAAACTGTTAAGCAGCGTTTTGATCTTAAGTCGAGCATTGGTGATCTGAAATGCCAGTGCACGCAGTGCTTGGCCGACTACCGCACGAAGCTGCGCGAAGAAGTCATGGCTTCTCAAGAAAAAATGATCGATGAAGCCGAAGAACGTCTCTTTGATATGGTCCTCACGCGCTCGATCACGGATATCTCAAACTACGTTTTTAATCTACGCAAGAACATGGAGCGGGGGATTAACAACGTCCGCTCAAAGTTCAAGCGCAGCTCGTTGAATAAAATTGAAAGTGAAGTGAAGGCGATCTTCCGCGCCAAGTTTGCTGGCACGTCGCCCCTTGGAAAAGTTTACCGTGAAAAACTCATGGTCTTTTTCAACACCTGTCTCGTCGAGCAAGGCCTCAAGCCTGAGATGATCAGCCAAGGTGAGTACGAACGTTTCTTCCTCCAGCAAGAAACCGGCATCTGGAAACCAGAAGGCTTCCTCAAAAAAGAATTCGAGAAGTTCACCCGTTCGGTGATGCTCCTTAAACGCAAAGATATCTCGAGCACGATTCTGCGTGATTACCTCGGACAATTCTGGGTCCACGCGGAAGCCCGTAAGCTCAATCGTAAAATCATTTATCACATGGGTCCAACCAACTCCGGGAAGACCTATCACGCCATTGAAGCTCTCGTGAAAGCCGAGAAGGGCTGCTACCTCGCACCTCTTCGTCTCTTAGCCGCCGAACTTTTCGATACCATGAACCAAAAAGGAGCGACGACAACGCTTCTGACCGGTGAAGAGGTCATCGAGATCCCCGGATCGACTCACTTTTCCTCAACCATCGAGATGGCCCGCCTCAACGAGCGTTTCGATTGCGCCGTCATCGATGAAATTCAAATGCTCGCGGACCCTCAGCGCGGCTGGGCATGGACACGGGCCTTAGTGAATCTCCAAGCGGATGAAGTTCACTTGTGTGGTGACCGCTCCGTACTCGAACTCGTGAAACAGATCTTGAAGCTCACGGGCGATACGCTCGAAGTGAAAGAATACACTCGCATGACGGAACTCAAGGTCATGGACGATACGCTTACGCTCGCCGATCTCGAGCGCGGCGATGCTTTGATCGTTTTTAGTCGTAGAAATGCGCTGAAATTTAAAGCTGATCTCGAAAACCTAGATTTCAAAGTCTCGATTGTTTACGGACGCCTTTCTCCGGAAGTGCGTCGCGAGCAGGCACGTAAGTTCGACTTCGGTGAGACTGATATCATCGTGTCGACCGATGCGATCGCCATGGGGATGAACCTTCCTGTGCAACGGATTGTGTTCTCAGCGCTCTCGAAGTTCATTGATAACAAAGAAATTCCGCTCACCATGAGCGAGATTAAGCAGATCGCTGGCCGTGCTGGTCGCTTTAATCGCTTCCCGGTGGGTTATACGACCACGTTGAACCGCGTGGACTACGGTCTTGATCGACTCAATGAAGCTCTAGAGTACACTCTCGAACAGAGCACCAAAGCCATGGTGGGGCCGGACTTAGAAATTTTCAAGAGCGTGAACAGCGCTTTAGAGATGAACAGTCTTCAGGTGCTGTCGCTTTCTGAGTTCTTGCGTCTCTTCAACACCATGTCGTTTGAACGTCCGTTCTTCTGCACAGATTTGAAAGAAATGATCGAACTCACAGAGATGGTCGAGCAGACCGACGAAGACAACAACCTCAGTTCAACAGAGATTTTTGGCTTCGCTTGCGCCCCTGTTAACTTAGGTCTGGTTGAGCACGTGCAGTACTTCGTCTACATGCTCAAGCACTACGTCGACAACGCACCCATCTTCAACGAGTCAATTGATCCGAATAGTGACGACATCGATTACCTCGAAACATCGATTAAGTGCGTTGAACTCTACCAATGGCTCGCGCGTCACTTCGATGGGAAAAACTTCGATTTCGTAGAGGCCCAGCTGCTCGAAAACAAAGCCAAAGCGGTCGAACGCTTGAACGGTCTTCTGTCTGAGAAAACGACTAAAACTTGTTCGTCATGTGGCTGCAAGCTCTCAATGAGTTCCCGTTTTGCCATCTGTGATAACTGCTTCATGGCGCGCAAGAATGCCCGTCGTGGCGGTGGTGGCGAACGGGATCGTGAACGCGGCCCACGCGAAGGCGCCCCACGTGAAGAGCGCGGCGGCCGAGGTGGTCGTGATGACCGCAATAGAGGCGGCGGACGAGGCGGCCGTGATGATCGCAATCGTCGTGGACCTCCACGCAATGATCAACGCCCAGAACAACGCTCTGAAAAACGTCCCGAAGGTCGTTCTGAAAAGCGTGACGATCAGCCTCGTCGTGATAATAAACCAGCACCACCGGCAGCTCCTCAGCGCCCTGTTTCGCCATCATCGAGCGGTTCTGAAGAGCCGCGCTTGGATTTGAACGCTCTTCGTAAGACGACATCCTCGGTCACCTCACGGCCACCAGTAGGAGGGAAGCGCGCAGCAGCTGCTTTCACCGGCATGGGTGGTGGTCCTGCTGGCGGTAAGAGTCATCGCAATAAGGGCGGTGGAAATAAAACCGGTGGCGCTAACAGCAAACCTGGCACCCCAAAATTTGCTCCTCCGAAGCGTCCAGCTCCTCCTGAAGAGGAGTAGCGCATGGATGTCATGACCTGGGCGCGTCTCTTGGTCGAAGGCGCGACACTTCAAGATAAACTCACTGCGATCGCCATCACTGCACCCATGGGGAGTTGGAGTACTTACTCACTCCCGGTTTCTCCGGGGCGGCCGGAAAAACTAACTTTCTCATCTGAGCGGATGAAATTTCCAAAGGGCCAGCAGCTGGCGACCATCGTGGGACGGAGCACGGCTGTTCATAGCTTCGCCAATCACGAATTACTTGCCATCGAAATGATGGCGGCGGCTCTGCTCGTTTATCCACATGATGAAAGTGATCCAGCTTCGATTCGTATGAAACGCGGACTGATTTCCACGATTCGTGACGAGCAAAAGCATCTCGCACTTTACCTTGAACGGCTCAAGGATGACGGGGTCGAGTTTGGCGCTTACCCGATGAATGGTTTTTTCTGGCGGCAAATGGAGAAACTTCCAACGGCCGCCTCTTTCTTTGCTCTTATGGCGCTGACCTTTGAGTCGGCGAACTTAGATTTTTCCCTGCTGTATGAAAAAGCCTTCCGCGATCTCGGTGACACGAAGACGGCCGATCTCCTCCGTGTCGTGTATGAAGATGAAGTCTCACATGTGGCCCATGGAGCTCACTGGTTGGGTCAGTGGCGCGGAGACAAATCGTTGTGGGACTACTACCGCGAAGTTTTACCCTATCCTCTTACGCCGGCGCGTGCGAAAGGAGCTGATTACCACCCTGAAACTCGACTTGCCGCGGGGCTGGATCAGGATTGGGTTGATCGCTTGGGTGAGTTTAAAGATGACTTCCGCGTGGTGAACCGTCGTAGCTGGAATCATTCTTGAAGCCCATCTCAGTAAATGTTGATTTCGAAGAAGTTCTTTTAGGAAAACCCGCCCGCTTGAGTCTTCGTGCCAGTGTTGAATTCCTGGCCCTATGGGTGCAAGAGCGACCGCTCTTCGCCTCTCGACCATACTCTGAAGCATACTTAAAATATGTGAGCGCGAACACGGGCCAGCAGGCTTCAGTCACCAGTCAGGGTGAGTCAGACGATTGGTGGGGAGAAACCGTCCACACTGAGTTGATGATAAAACTCAGCAGCAAAACAGAATTCAAAACCTGGTGGCAAGCTCGCTGGCCGTTGGAAGCTCACAATTGCTTTTCCTGGCAGGAGCTCGACGCCATCGTTCAGGACGGTCAGTGGCTCATCAAAAAAAGTGACGGCATGTCTGGGCGGGGACACCAAAAGGTCACGCGAGAAGAATTGCCTCGTTTGCGTGAACGCCTGGAAAAAACTCTAAGCCTGGGTGTTGTCGCAGAACCTCTCTACCACCGTACTCGAGACATAAGTGCTCTCTGGATCTCAGAGGAAAACCGCTTCATTTATTACGCGAACTTGATCGATGAACGTTTTCAATGGCGCGGAACAATTCTCCGTCACGATTCCATGTCCGAAGTTCCAGAGGCTACGCAAGATTGGGGCGTTCATCTGATCGCCTTACAAAAATACGTGAGTGGCTTGGGATACCAGGGACCTTTTAGTGTGGATGCCTTTTTTTATCACACTGCCGCTGGTGAAAAATTTCATCCGGGGTCAGAGATGAATCCTCGTAAGACGATGGGATGGGTCACTTATGAACTGTGGAAGAAAAATAAAATGGCATCGGCTTCCCTGGCCCTTGTGCCACTTGTTCTTAATGATGAAGCATGGTTGCGGGTCGCACAAATTCCCGAAGCACAGCTTCTCTCTCCGCCGAATTGTCCATTCACGTGGTATTGGATTGAGGCAGGCAGTTTGACGGAGCTTGAGGTGAAGCGAGCAGCGTTCCTTACAAAACTTCCTGAGGTCCCAGTTCGCGATAAAGTTTAAGTAGAATTTTACCGGCGACGTCGGTGTTCGGCCCATAGGCAATGATGCCATCCTGATGGCCTTTCATCACAAACACACCTTGATCTTTTCCTTGGATAGTCAGCTTCGCTGCTTCTGCCATTTCTCGGGTACCGTAAGAGACTTCGTCAGAAATAGATTCTGCACCACTATCAATCATGCGCTGCCAGATCTCACGATGGTGCACATGAAAAATCGCCCCGATTTGAGGTTGGCCATCATAGATCGCAAAATGGGTGAGGCTTTCACTGGATGGACCTATAGGCCCGATCGCGTTCACGGTATTTTTAGCAGCATCACAACCGGTTACGCGGGTGTAGTGCTCGCGGCGTAAATGTGGATGTTGGCCAGTTTGCGTGCCGGTGATGAGGAAGCCACCACGTGGTAGGGGCAAGCGAACCGACAGATTGCCGTAACCGATTTTTTCATTCGGGTATTCACCAATAAGACCTAGTCGCCACAGGATCGCCCGCCATTTCTCGAGGGGAATGATGTCAGCGGCCGGCAGGGGAGCGGCCATTTTAAGTGTCAGTTTGAACTTGGTAACGCCATCATCTATCACGGCTGGCACCTTACGGGCGTTGAAGAAGGAGGTACTTGGAACCTGATCATTGAGCATCGTGGCTTCCTCCCTTATACTTAAGCTTAGGGTATCCTCATCGATATCGCAAACTTGGGGTTTTTATTCTCGCAAAGTTAAAAGAGCAGTTAGAGCAGCTGAAAGGGAAAATTCCTTTTCTGAATAAAGGTGCGTCTAAAGGCGATGACGCAGAACCAGAAGCAGAAGCAGAAGCGGAGAAAGAAGACGGCGGAGCAAGTTCAAGTGATGCACCTGCTTGGAAAGTAAAACTCGCGCAACAGTTACCTTTTTTAGCTAAGTTTCTTGGTGGTGCTCCTCAAAGCAAACCGCTCAATGAAGATGCCACTGACGCAAACATTAAAGTACCTGTCGCTAACTCGGCTGAAGAAAAAAGAAAAAAAATTATCCGTGCTGTACTTGTGGTGGGAGCGTTGTATTTCGTCTACGACACTTTGATGCCGACAGAGGAAGCTCCACCTGAGGTTGCGGTCGAGGGAAAAAAACCAAAGAAGAGTAAGAAGGCGCTGGAAAGAGAAGCCAAGGCAAAGGCAGCAGCAGAAGCAGCCGCAGCAGCCGCTGCTGCTGGTACTGATAAACCTGCTGAGGAAAAGCCAGTTGAAGAAAAACCGGCCGAGACACCGGCCGTTGTCGACACCCCACCGGTAGATGCACCTCCTTCTGATATGATTCCGGATGCCGGCCCAGATGTACCGACAGAAAGTGATGCTTCGGCACCTATCGAAGGTACCGCTGGAACCATCGTGCCTGATGTTGATCCCCAGGCCGCACAAGATGCCGCAACAAGCACTGTTGATCTCGGCGTTCCCGCTGAAGATCCTTTCGCCACAACTCCAAGCACTTCTCCCGAAGGTGAAGGGACGATCACTCAGAATCCAGATCAGATGACTGACGGTGGAGAGAAGCCGGCCGAAGGCGGCGACATGACTGAGCAGATTCTCAAAGACCTCGAAAAACAAATTGGCGCCGATCAAGCTGCCGCGAAAGAACCTGAAGCGACGAGCTACCTCGCTCCGCCGGATTACGAAAATGTCGGCCGTGGGTTGGTGTATAACTGCTTAGGCAAGCACTGGGCTTGCATTGATGGGCCTAGCTTTAAGGTTTGCCAACAGAACAACACCGCTCTTAAGAGTCAGAATCGTTCGAAAGAGTGTGTTCCAGATAGTGTCTATCAGTCGGACTCGGCGTGCGGGTGGGTGCAGAAGCAGAAGATCACTGGCAATGCCAAGACCGACTTCTGTAACTAGAACCTAGGCAGCGTTCTTAGCGAACTTCCGATCAAGCAATGGTATGTGGAACTCAGATTCACCTTTGAGTGCTTCCTTACGCATGCCTTCGACAAATGCCGCGACACACTTCGGATCAAACTGAGAGCCTGAGAACTGGGATAACTCATCGTACGCCACGCTGTAATCGAGGCCTTTACGATAGGGGCGTGTCGATGTCATCGCATCAAAGGTATCGGCGATGAGAATGATCCGAGCGAAGAGTGGAATGTCATCGCCCTTCATGCCCAACGGATATCCGCGACCATCATAGCGTTCATGATGGTAACGAGCGTTGAGCGCTACTTTTTCGAAGTATGGATACTCTTTAAGGATTTCGTAAGTGAGTTCCGGGTGCTGCTTCATGACCTGGAATTCTTCTTCTGAGAGGCGGCTCGGTTTGTTGAGCACCTGATCCGGAGTACCAATCTTGCCAATGTCATGGAAGATCGCTGAAAGTTCTAGTTCTTTCATTTCTTCGTCTGACAATCCCATCTCACGGCCAGTGACCAGCGAGAAGTAAGCGACACGCATGCTGTGTCCAAAGGTGTAGTGATCTTTACAGTCGAGGGCCTTCAAGATGGTACGCGCCATCATTTCGGCCATTTTTTGGTTTTCCACTTTTAGACGTTCACCTTCAACGGCGAGCGAAAGCATCGCTTGGGCCGTGGTGAAGGACGGGATGTGAAAAACGTTGTTCGGTTTCTTCATTAAGTTTCCAAAAAATCTCACTGGCAGGCACCCACAGGACACCCGTATAAATGTCTTTATCGGTGCGGTACTGAAAAAACTGAAAAGAAAAAGATAAGGCGCAGAAATTGCTCATTTATTGCCCTAAACACCCGAAAAGGTGAGCATGCGTATTATCGACACCCAAAACCGGATCATCCCGGCCATGCAAGAGCATCACCTCGATGTGGAGGATTTCTTCCCCCACATGAAGGTCAACACCCCTCAAGAATTTCTAAAATCTCCGCTAGAAGGGCGCTCCGAAGTGCTCCTGATTGATGTGCCTTCTATGGTGGGTCATCAGGTCAATGATCAGTTACTTGCGATGATCAATACCCATCCTGCGGCCGTTCTCTTTATGCCAAGTCTCGCCAAGAAAGAGTGGGAAGAATGGCTCACTAAACTCCTCGCTCTAACGGATAAAGTAGTCACCGTTCAGCGCCTGCCGATGGGGACAGCGGAGTGGTCTTTGCTGCGTAACCAGCTTCTCTATTTTTGGCGACAGGGCTTAGATCGCCAGCGTTTCCGTGAGCAGATGGTGCGCTTCAGCCATGAGATGGATGAATTGGTTCGCGGTGCCCAGCTCGAAATGCTCAAGGCCAAAAAAATTCACGAAGGCGTGGTGCCTCGTCGCACGGAAGATCTTAAAGCCGTCCAGCTCACCAGCAAGTATGCCGTGGGTGAGGGAGCGGGCTCAGAGTACTTTGATGTGATTCGTGGACAGAACTTTGTGCACCTGGTTTTCTTGCACACCACTTCCTACTTGGCTTCGAGTTGTCTCATGGGCCTCTTAAACAAGTACAAGGGCGGCCCGATGGGGCTTGATCCTCAGCTCTTCCTTCAGGAAGCGGCTTTTGAGATTAGAAGCATCAACGCGAATAAGAAAAAGCCGGTAGATGTGCAGATGCTGCTGGTGCGCTTAGATCAGGCGAGTCTGAAATGTGAAGGCCATGCTTTCGGGACGTTCGAGTTGTTCAGTCAGGAACACGGCTTCCGTGCGCTGCCCCAGTTGTCAGGCTTTGACTCCCAGAAGATGGAAGAGTCCCGCTTCTCTTTCTCACTTACTCGTGGGGAGAAAGTCGTTGTTTTCTCTCCGGGGTTCATATTTAATTGGAATGAGACGCGACCAGCGGCAGAGCGCGGGCCTTTCATTACGACAAACCAAAATTTGTCGGGGGCCGAGCTGTTGATGGAGCTCTTTTTTCAACTCAAAAAACAGTCATCCGGTGACTTCCTTGCAAAAGATGCAACGGCCGTGATGATGGAGGTTAACCGCCATGGTATCCAACAAGTTTAGCGCCTTTGTCTTGTTGCTAGCGGTTTCACTTCCTGGCCACGCGCTTGAGCGTTTCTCCGCGAAGGCTTGTCTCGAGGGTAATTTCAAAACCAAGATTGCTCATCGCGGCCCTCTGTTTGGACTGCTTCCACACGAACTCGTTCTCGAAAAAAAGAACTGTTTGCTCAAAGTTTCATATCGTCGTTACTTGCCGAAAGAATGGGTGGTGGATGTCTGCCGTGAGCCGGTGCACATCAAAGTCGCTTCTGCCACGGGCACGGATGTCGCTAAGAAAACTGAAGAGTGCGTGAAGCCCGATAAAAGTCGCGATACGTCGGATTTCTGCGGTCAATACTTCGATATGGTGGATGTGATTCAAGACGATGGTTTGATCTTCGCAGAAGGCGATCGCGACAGTCTTTCAACGCCCCATGGCCGTACCTATTGTGCTTATCTGTTGATCGAGCGCTACCTCACCGATAACGTTCTCTTCAGTCGCTACACTGATGTGCCAAGTATTTTTGAAAAGCCGCACGCGAGCCATCCAGCTGTGACTCCAACTCCCGCAGCACCTGTGGCACCGGCCGCAGCCCCTGAAGCCGCGGCACCAGTCGTCGCTCCGACTAAATCTTAGCGAACGCCTGATCCAGATCGGCGATGAGATCGTCGATGTGCTCAATGCCCACGCTCAGGCGAATCAAGTTGTCATGAATGCCTAACTCTTTGCGGATGTTCGCAGGAACAGACGCATGAGTCATGATCGCGGGGTGCTCAATCAAACTCTCGACGCCACCGAGGCTTTCGGCCAAAGCGAAAAGCTCGACGCTCTCGAGGAATTTGCGCGATTCTTTCAAGCCGCCTTTCACAAAGAACGTAATCATCCCGCTAAAACCACTGGCCTGTTTTTTTGCAAGAGCATGCTGTGGGTGAGACTTGAGTCCCGGATAGACAACACTGACGACCTTTTTATGTTTCTCGAGGTACTCCGCCACTTTCATGGCGTTCTTACCGGTGGCTTCCATGCGGATAGGGAGAGTTTTAATCCCACGAAGGATAAGCCATGAATCAAATGGGGCCAAGCAAGGGCCAACAGCATTTTGCAAGAAGCGAAGTTTGTCGCAGAAAGGTCCCTTATTGAGCATCAATGCTCCACCCACGACATCCGAATGACCGTTAATGTATTTGGTCATTGAATGCATGACGATATCCGCACCTAACTCGAGCGGTCTCTGGAAGTAGGGGCTCATGAAAGTGTTATCCACCACCACCATGGCCTTAACTTTCTTCGCGAGCTTCACAATTGAGGCGATGTCAGAAATCTTCAGCATCGGATTGGTTGGTGTTTCAAGCCAGATCAATGCCGGCTTAAACTTCTTGATCTTCGCTTCAAGAGCTTTGAGATTCGTCGTGTCCGCGAACTCAAACTTGTGCATGTCTTGGAAGACCTTCGTGAATGCACGGTACGTCCCGCCGTACACATCATCTCCGCACAGAACACGGCTACCATGAGGAAGCGCGTGCATGATCAAAGATGTCGCCGCGAGTCCTGATGACGTCACCAAGCATTGTTCCGCGCTTTCCAGAGAGGCGAGACATTCCTCAAGGCGACTGCGAGTCGGGTTGTGGGTCCGTGAGTACTCGTAGCCCTTGTGTTCGCCGGGAGAGCTTTGCACGTAGGTTGACGTTTGAAAAATCGGCGGCATGATCGCGCCCGTCGCTGGGTCTGGTTCACCGCCAACGTGAATGGCGCGGGTTTCAAAAGCAGCAGGTTTCTTCGTGTTCTTTTTCATGTCTATTCCTTATTTATTCAGTTCGCGAAGTTCACGTGAAGCCGCCAAAACCGAGAGGCGCCCTACCAACGCGTAAACCGCTTCTTTGATGTGGGTATCGGTGTCTTGGCAGATATCACTAATACAGAATTTTTTGTAGAGCATACCCTGTGAGTTCAAGTTGGCATTGGTGCCACGTTGAGGGTTGTAGCGCATAAATCCGCCCATGGCCTTGCCACCCACGAGATAGGTCGTGATCTCCCCCGGAGCATCATCAACTTTCACGATGGTCTCAACACCTTCTTGCACTAGCACGCTGGTGAACTTGATGTTGTTTTTGCCGATGTCCATCTTGTTGCGGGTTTTGCGATTCATCGCTAGTACTTCATCTTTGCTGGTGAAAACTGAAATCCCCATACCATATGTGCCTTGTGAGGCCTTGGCAAAGACCGTTGAGCCGGCAGGAAGCTCGCCGAGGAGTGCACCGACTTCATCGGACAGTTTATCAATCCCTTCCTTCGTATCAAAGTCTACACCTTCGACGGCGCGGAACTTCGCTTGGATCAAGTCGGGATTGATGGAGAACTTACGACAGAACTCATTGGCCACTTGTTGGTAGTGCGCAAAGTGCGCGTTCTTCTGACGACGAGTCCAGCCCGCAAAGGGCGACGGTGCGACGGGCGTGAGGAAGTTTTTCCAATCGACATTCAGAGGAACGGATTGGTCGTGATTCAGGATCACAGCATCGTAGACAGCACTATCACCATCAGCGCGATTGAAGCGACCATTTTTCACATCAACTTGATGGAGCTCCAAGGCAAAGCCGGATTGCGATTCAAGTTTAAGCGTAGGTCCTTCAGCGAAGAGTGTGGTGTCAGGTGAAACCACATCTACCAAAAAGCCGGCTTCCGTTAGCGTGTGTTTAAGATGGTGAACATTGTCGAGGTACCACTTGTTCTTCGTGTGCGACTCTGGCACGAGCGCCAAGCGCTGAGCTCCTGGAGAGATTTTCGCGAGTCCTTCCTTGAACAACTGCGAGGCACGCTTAAGGTCTTTGGTACAGATGTTGTTAAAACCTGCGGGGTAGAGGTTGTGATCTACGGGAGCATACTTATGCAGGCTCTCGCGAATATCCACACTTGAGTAGATCGGCTGAGTCAGTTCGCCTTGCCACTCATCGAGCTGACGGTTGATGGCTTCCCAGTTTTTACAAACGAAATCTTCGAGCTGAGCCTTGGTTTCAATTTGCATGCTTACTCCAAATGTTCGCCAACTGCTTCACGTGTTCTGTGGGTGAGCTGGCGAGGATCTCGGGGAAATCCACGAGCCCCGCAAAATGGGGACGGGTTTTCTCACGTAAAAGGGTTTCTTTATTTAAAAGCGAAGCGCGTAGCTCGTGGCCCGCAGTTCCCTCGGCGGGATGCCAGTCTTGCAGCTCCTGTGAGAGCGTTTTATTGAGGACTAAAAACATCTCACGTTTATGCATCTTCCCAGCAGCTCTTTGAATGTCTAACGCTTCATGGAACTTGCCCTGTTCAACCGATGTCACAAGAAACCAGTTGGCCTTGACTGGATCAGCGAGGCGTTCCTCCATGGCAAGGCCTTGCATGAATGACGAGCGTGAACGGTAAATCACTTCAAGAGCACCGAGGAAGTCTTCAACGAAGCTCTCGCCGGTGACCTTCTGCAAATAGGAAAGCAATTTATTAACGCCGGCGCCAACGACTTTATCAAAGAGGCCACTCATCAAACCCTTGGATGGTGCCTCTATCGCTCGGCGACCTAAGGAGGTGAAAATTTCCACAAAACGCTGATCAAAGAATTTACGGATTTTCTCTAACCCATCGAGGAAGTCGAGGAAATGTGGCCCAGGCGGTGTGTCTAGCACCACGCAATCGTACTGCCCGTCTTTAAGTCGCATCTGCAATTCGATGAGTGCCAAAATTTCATTCATCCCACCGTGAGGGCGAGCGAGCACTTCAACGATACGATTTTGAGAAAGCTCTTTGACTCCGGCCTGCTCGCCCATGCGCTGGATCGTGCGTGGAGGTGACATGAGGAGTGCGTGAAGCGGAGTCTTGAGCACTCCGACATCGGGAAGTTGCTCAATGATCGCTACTTCACCGGCTTTGTCATCACTCAGACCAAGAATGTCTTTAAGGCGTTTGGCCGGATCAATCGTCATAAGAAGAACGCGCTGGCCTTCGTTGGCGAGCTGAATCGCACGCGCTGTCGCTAGGGTTGTCTTGCCAACCCCACCAGTGCCGAAAAATAAATCAAATGAGCGTAATGGAATACTCATGCGAGACCTTCCAGCGTAGCTTTGAGGTCCTGGTAAACGCCGGACGCGTCTGACTTGGCAGAATAGGCAAAACGCCCGGCCACGTCTTGGGGATGCAGTTCCATGACCTCTGCCTCTAGCCGTAGCTTTTCTTTCAAAGCTTTCGGTGCATCCACGATGACCTGACTCCAGCTCGCAAGCGAGTGGTTGAGGAAGATTTTTGCATTGAGGGGCGCAAGCTTATGAACCGCGACTTTGAGCTCAAGCGCTTCTTGCATCGCGAGCGTCGTCGGTAGGGTCATGATTCTTACGCCGGTGTGTTGCGGATCATAGAGCTTAGCAAGCATCTTTTCAGTGTCTTCGAACACCAGTCCAGATTGAAAGATCTCGCGAAAGTTACTGGTGGCTTCCATCATGGTGAGGGCATGGCCTGAAGCAGGCGCATCGAGCACGATGATGAGCTTCGGATCGACGTGGAGCATTTCGAGAATTTTCCCAATGGAGATCACATAACCAAACCCGGGGAGCATGTTCACCAGCGCACGGAAGAACGCTGTTTTCACAATCCACTTGGCGAGCAGGGCCGAGCCCAATTTTTTAGTGATGTAGCCTTCAGCAGCCGTTTCCAGCTCGAGGTGCACATGGGGAACATTTTCCCAGCCTACGGGAAGCGTTTCTGTGCTTGAGGTTTCGTCACTGAGTGCCTGCTGAGAAAGTGTGAGGTAAGTAGCGGAGTGTCCTTGCTCTTGTAACCAGCGAGTAAATGCAAGTGAGAGAGTCGTTTTACCGACTCCACCTTTACCCGTGAAGATGTAGAGGCGCTTCAGGCTTTCAGCCATACGCTGACCTTAGAAAGAGTAGGCGAGCGTGAGAAGCAACTTAAAGTAGTAACCCTTCACATCCGGGCCCTGGCCTTGCTCTACCTTGAAGGGCCAGTGCAAAGTTCCGAGAGCGCCCACGGTCCATTGATCATTCAATCGCAGGTCAACACCACCGCCGAAGTGGGGGCCGAAGGTGACCTTTTGCGAAGACCAGCGCATGTTGCCACCGACGTTGCGGCGTGCACGTGGAGCGTAGAAGCCTAGACCGCCCGTGATGAAGGGCGAGAAGTTGTCAAATTCGAAGAGGCGACTCTTGATACCGCCGGTAATACCCATGACTTTGATTTCTTCGCGGTTATCTTCGTGGGTGCTGTAGTGAGCATTCACCAAGACATCAAATGAGTAGCTGGCCGCGTAGGTGTAGAGCAAATCAGCTGTGATCTTGTCTTCACCGTAGTCACTGTATTTACCTAAGAGAAAAGTTTCGCCAAGTCCTACGCCGATTGAATGCTGATGCAGACGGCGAGGCGCCGGAGCAACTGAGCTATCAGTCTCGATGGGAGCTTCGACTGCAGGAGTTTCAGTTTTAGCCGGGGCTTTCGCCTCAGGCTTCTCTTTCGTGACCAATTCGTCTTTGGTCGTAGGAGTCTGAATCTTCGGTGCGAAGGGTTTGGTTTGGGCGAAAAGGGGGGTCGAAAAAACAAAAGCCGCGGTTAGGACCGCGGCTTTCGATTGAATTGCATTCCTCATGAAGAGGATATTAGTTCAAA
>JAULBY010026439.1:0-16934 GCA_032358315.1 Ophiocytium majus | reverse complement strand
GGTATGAGTACTACTATTCGACTTCGTAAACCGCACCCCATGTGCACAGGGCTTTCCGCGCCCCAAGCGGAGTTTAACAAGAGTACAGCACATGCGGTGTACCTGCAGCTGGGTGGGGGTGGGGAGCAGGTCCCTGCCAGTGGGTCATGGGGTTAACAATTGTAATTCGTTGAAGTAGTGCTCTGGCAACAATGCCAAGCTTTCCTTACAGTACGCGGTGCTGAGCATTGCCAGCTTGCCAGTTTGTTCGCTCACAACAGCATGTCTGGTCATACGCCTTTTCTGGTCACGCACGCACACCACACGTGTGCGAAGGGCTTTCCGCGCCCTACTATCAGTAAGCGGAGTTTAATTAAAGTACTATCCCCCTCTTGGCGGGCATGCACTCACCCCGAGTATCACATGCGTGATATCGACATGGTGAGACCAGCACATGGCTTCCAGACTGTACCGGCTACAACGATGCCGCCAAGCAACTGAACGTCTTGCTCGATGTCACGGCCATCGAGGCACAGTGCCATCGCATATACTACCTAAGTAAATATTATAAGTAAAATTTAACTTCTGAAAAGCATATATGTGCGCAATCATTGATATTGCGGGGACGGACCCTCAGCGACGCCGCAGGAGAACCACTATTTGGGCTCTTTCGACCCGAATAGCTAGAGTAGCACTCTGACATGACACAAGGGCACACAATGCACAGCAACAGCAGAAGGACAAAGCCACATGCAGTACGCCACTTGTGCATGGGCACACGCACTGCCAAGCTTGATGCATTTCGTAAACCGGCCTTGGCTGCAAGGACAACCACATACACAACAACACATGCTGGGGCCTACAATTCCATCGATATGTGCTCCAGTGCAGCACATACCATTCCATACGTGGCTTAGCAGTCAACGAACACGGTGGGTAAATCAACCCGACGCGAAAAGCATGCGGGGGGCCGTCCACTTTCGAACACAAGCCCAGCTGCACCAAAGCCGCACCCGGTGCGCAGTGTGCGCACGCTTGCGGGCACAGCACAGCGCAGTTGCACACGGTTCAGCGCCAGGTACTTCAGGCGCGGAGGCAGCGCGTCTAGGCGCAGTTTCGGCCCAGGCGGATGAGGGTCGGTGTAGTAGTCGGCCGCATCGACCCAGCACGTCAGCTCTGCAAGGCTGGCGGGCAGTGCAGGCATGCGGCACCCCGATTCAAGCTGCTCCAGGGAAGCGGTCACATGCAGCGCTGCCAGCCCGTCTGGCAACAATATATCACTGCCAAAGCTCCAGTCATCAAGCGACAGGAGGCGCACGGAGCGCGGCAGCAGCGGCAGGGGATGTCGGAAGCTGCTGGCCAGCCGCAGCGACGGCAGGCCTTCGGGGAGGGGTGGTAGAGAGGCGGCATCGTAGTGCTCAATGTGCAGGTGCCGCAGGGACGGCGGCAGGGGCGGCAGGGGATACTGAGACCTCTACCTTCAACACCTGCAGCTGTGGTGGCAGCTCTGGCAGTGCTTGGTCAACGTTTACAAACGTAAGCTTCTGCAGCCCCGGCGGCAGCAGCTGAAAAGTGCGCACCTGACCCTCCAGATGAAGCTCCTGCAGCGCGTGTGGCAGCAGCTCCAGGGGCGGAGTGTCGGTGTGGTTGGTGCGGTGCAGCTGCAGCAGACCGGGCGGTAGCACCTCAATGGTAACAGGTGTTTCGCCATCGTCCAGCTCACTGCTAATTACCGCAAGCGAGCGCAGTCCTGGTGGCAGCTGGAGTGTGCAGCTTCCACCCAAGGCGATGCAGTCTTCAAGCTCCAGTTCCCGCAACGTCTCCGGCAGCACCAGCTGCGGCGCCAGCTCCAGACCTAGCAATGTCAGCCTCTCTAGGCCGGGCGGTAGGGTGCATACCACGCCCAGAGTCTGCCTGGGATAGATACCTCCAACGGCATTGATGGCGAGGCACTTGAGGCTGAGGACGCGCAGCTGCGGTGGCAGAGCCAGCCCAGGCACCAGGTCCACAGGTACGTCCGTCCTGAGCTCCCTCAGGTCCGCAGGCGTGGCGGCGAGGATGCTGCGCGTCGCCATCATGCACGCAGCCCTGTCTTGCCTCCAGGATGGCAGGGGATCCTGATGGTTCTCGTTGGTGAGCTAGAAATCCAGCTGCTGCAAGGCTGCGGGCACCGCGCCCAGCTGCCCTACAAAGCAGACCAGCACCAGGCACCGCAGCCCCCGAGGCAGCTGCAAAGGGCTGGTGGCGGTGGCCCATGCAAAGGTGCCTGTCAGCTGTAGCCGGACGAGGGTGGGGATTGAAAGCAAGCTGTTCGCCAGAGCCTGAGGCAGGTCGCCGCCATAATGCTGCACCTTGAGAGGGGGGCGGACGGACCGCAGCTCCCTGTTGAGGCTCCATCCCGCCTTGGGAAGCAGGCGTCGGTGCGCTGCGATGGTAAAGACCTCCAGCAGCAGCGAGGTGCCAGAGTGCTGCGCTGGCTCGCCTGCGGTTCTCATGCTCTTGTCTCTTGCTGGTGCTGCTGCTCGCATGCTGCCTCCTCCGCTTTTCTGCTGCTGTTGCCCCTGCTCCCGCTCTCCCTCTGCAGCTGCGCTTTCCACCTACAGACTATCTGCACGGGTTTGAGGTTGCAGTTGAAGTTGCGCCTGCGGGCGGCAACACCGTTCTGGCAGGCCGCTGCAGACTGCGGCGCGCGCCGCCATTGCGCAGGCACACGAACCAGAGGTCAAAGTTCTTTGTGAAAGAGCACATGCGAGCCAAGCTGGCGTGTGACGCAAGCGTGGGCACGCAGCAGCACCTCACTGACGCACACGGGCGCCAGTGGTGCATTTGCCCGTCGAGTGGATGTCAGAAGTTTGTGTATTGGTCATGGAGACATGGGGCATTGTGGGCACCGGGTTCAAACTACGGGTATTTAGTCGGGCGGGTAGGGTGCACTCAGCATCGAGGCATGCTTGTACGCGTCGACGTCGGGCGCTGTGTGCCAGATGTCTCCGCCGGGAGGGTGGAGGGCCAGTCCTCAATGACCAGCTCCGAGATGCTGCGCTGGAGCACAACTGACATTTGAAGTGCGGTTGAAGGTCAACTACAGGTTTTGCAGTCGAGACATCATATGATCATTCATGTATGTATGGGTGTGGGTTGGCGTTCGTTGCTCGGTCACAGCAGTTCACACTGCGTTTTTAACAAACTTGATCAAGTGCATTGGCCCCTGCATGGACACAACCTGCAGAGACAGACGAAGTAAGCGCGGCCGACGAATGGCGCAGAGCGCCACCTGGGGTGACCGCATCCACATGCCCGCCACAACATGCTGTGGACATAATTGTGTGTACTGAAGGCATGCAAACACATACTGCGGTCCACGGATGAAGGCCGGCGCAGGTGCCAGGCTCACGCGCCTGAGCGGTGGTGCCATATCCCGCATTCGGCACTCACTCTACAGCATGCCGTTCCCCTCGAGGGTTGATGATGCGCTCAACATAAATGGTAGCTGCACAGGGATGGCCATACGAGGACAAAAAAGCATGGGCTTTCCGGAGTGCAGCGCACAGGTGGGCTGACAACGCTTGTAAATTGTTTGTGTTAGCAACTTTGGAGCCCAACGCTGTTTTAAAACCGCATGCCGCCCACGGCAGTCATTTGTACACGCCACCAGTAAAATCATCCACTACTAGTAGGGCTGACCTCACACAGGTTAAGCCTGCCGGCCTGCGGCTCATGCCAGGAGTGAGCAAACCCACTGCTGAGCACGCCACAGTGCGCCACCCCCCAGCATAACTAAGGCATGTGCACAGCCACGCTGGAACGCACCGCCTGGCGTTCCCCTCAGCCGCCAACAGCTGCGCGCAACACTGCCGCACCCTCCCCTGTCACCCCCCCCGCCACGCTCAGTGGCTGCTGCCCCCCAACCACTAGGTACCACCAAACACACACGCGCATGCTGCCCCCCCCCCCGCACCCGCTACGCCACGCCGACAGCGCGGCTTGCACCCACGCCCGCCGCCACCACCCCTGCAGGCACGGCGGCCACCGCCCGCGGCCGCCGCAGCAGCGCCGGCAGCTCCGCCAGCGCCGTGATCGCGTGGTCAACCAGTGCCCCGCCGTCCGCCGCATACAAATCGTCGTTTTCGTCGCAGCGCACGAGGACGGTCGCGCAGCCGGCGTCGCGCCCGCAGCGCATGTCGTCCACGTGGTCCCCCACAAAGGCGACGGACTCCGGGGAGGCGCCCCAGCCCGCCGCGATGGCGAGCGCCACGCGCGCGTCGGGCTTGTTGTGCGGGAAGTCGCGCGTGAGTATGGGGGCAAAGAGCTCGCGCTCGAGCCCGCTGCTGGTGAAGAAGAAGTCGACCGCGGCGCCCATGTTGCGCGTGGCGATGGCGCAGCGGACGCGGCGCGCGCGCAGCTCGCCCATGAGGTCATGGAGCCCCGGCTGCAGCTCCAGCTTCTGGAGCGCGGCCATCTCCTCCTCCTCCACGATGGCCACCGCCGACGCCTAAAGGTGGCCATACGAAGTCGGCGGACAGAGGTGTATTGAATGGCGCGCGAGGGAGGAGAACAGGCATGGGTCTGGTGGTGTGTGTGGGTGCGGCGGGTGGCGCGGTGGCTGGGTAGCAAGCGGGGGGGAGGGGACGAGGCATGCCGCGACACCACTCCTGCAGCTCTTGGCAGCAGCAGCAGGTGCGACGTCTTGTGAGCCAGCAGGTGCAGTGCCAGCTGTGTGACACTGTGCTACAGCCCGCCATGCTAGCGGCGGTCATGGCTAGAGTCCCCCAGGGGGACAGACGTCCCTATCAGCAACAATATAAGGAGCCTTGCCGTGCCAAACTGCCGTGGCAACAGCGCCGGGCACATGTGTCCGCTGCCCCAAGCTTGCTGTCTAAAGCGTGTGCCTTTGCGGCTGCCCCCTCGGGTGTGTGCAATGGCGCTGTCCGCCGGTGCTTTGACAGCATGCAGGGCAGCTGCGGCAGACACATGCATACATACATGAATACTTGGGACATGGGGCTGTAATCCGTTGGAGTTCTTCTCTGGCAACATGCCAGGCTTTCCTTAGAGTATGCACACTGTGCCGAGCATTGCTGGCCAGCATGTTCGCCAGCAACAGTGTGTCTGATCATCCCTTTTTGTGGTCACGCACGCACCGTGTGCTAAGGGCTTTCCGCGCCTTAAGCGGAGTTCAATAAGAGTACATACTTCGAAGTACATACATACATATGGCGCACCTGCTGGTCCTCGGGCAGCTCACGGATCTGTGCCAGGATGTCACTGCCGGGCGGCAAGCCAATGCGCTGGCGCATGGCCCCGAAGTCAATGTGCCCAGGCAGGGTCAGCGTGCCGTCTGCATGGGAAGGGCGTCGGTTGCCACGGTCAGCAGCAGTGGCGGCGGCAGCAGCAGGGGCGGCACCACCAGCAGCAGCAGCAGCAGCAGAGGCAGCAGCGGCGGCGGTGGCATCAACAGCAGCAGTGGCAGCAGCAGGGGAAGCGGCAGCAGGAGCAGCAGCAGTTACAAAACAGCAACAACGCAGCGCAGGCGAGCGGCCGCCCTGGGGCACATGCACACTGCTTCCACCTGCTACAGCATGGTTTTGGTCATTGGTCGGGGGGGGGCGCCGTGCTAACAAAAGTGTCATGCCAATGCTGTGTGCTGCTGTGTGCACGCAGCGGCGCTGCTAGGCACTGACTGCTACGCGGCTGTGGCACAAAATGTGCGAGTGCCACGTGCTGCGCAATGGCATGATTAACTGAGATTGCACCAGTTCACGGGCTAATGAGTAATTACGATGGGAGGTACTCACGGACCAGCAAGTGAAACCAAGTTCATGCCTGGTCGCCCGAGGGAAAGTACCTCAGTCGCCTAGACCAACATGCCAGCCGCGCTCAACAGCAGCCGTGCGGGTGCCCTTTTTAAATCACGCTTTAAGTGCGTGCCGCAACTGCTGTGTGTCATGCAATTCGTACTGGAGTCAAGAATGGAGTCCATTCACATTTAGGCTTGTCCTTCATGATGAACTGTCTGATATGATGCGAGTCATATGACACGTTAATAGCGATACCACAAGCAGCACTCAAGACAAAGGGCATGATACAACCGCTTGAAATAAATAGGGACTCCACAAGAGTATAAAATACGGTATGAACAACAGATGAAATGCTCGAAACCTCTGCAACACACTGTCAAACAACATCGAAACCGGAGTGAAGCCATGACACTAAAAGCTAGTGGCAAGGGGCACCCTGACTCACTCACCCATGTCAAAGATGACGGCAGTGACGGGCTGTGCAGGGCACATAATTATGATACAGGTTAAGAATGGAGGCCATTCAGGTTCATGATATTCTGACATCAAACTTGAGCAGGGATACCAAAACCAGCGCTCAAAACCAACAAGGCATGGAGGTGGGTGGCAGTCATTGCTAAAAAAATCGGCACAAGTTACCGGTACGAAGTATGAAACCTAAGACCACTGTATGTGAAGATTGGTGATTGTATAGAAGCAAAAAGTGAGATTTGTAAACATCCTCGCTCACCCATGTTGAAGATGACCGCAGAGATTGGCTGTGCGGGGCAAAAAATCATAGTACGGGTTAAAGAATGGACTTCATGTGGATATCGGTGGTTACTACAACTACAGGAAGCGAACAGTGACATTGTTAAAGATTTTCACTCACCCATGTCGAAGATGACCGCAGATATGGGCTGTGCGGGACACGGCACAGCCTCCGCCCTAAACCTGACCGTAGGTGCCGCAATGGAGCCTCGCGACTGCACCAGACACAGCTCCCCCCCCGGCCTCTCCCTAGAGGTCCTCTCAACGACGCCGTGCACCGCCGAGCAGGTGAGCTCAAACGCGCTGGCAAAGTCTTCGGGGTGGCGGTGCATGAAGCCCAGGAGGCACGCCATGAACACATCGCCGCACCCCACAAATCTGCACCGTATTTTTTTTTGGGGGGGGAGGCGGAGGCGGCAGACACAAGTGGCAGACAAGAGTGAGTCGGTTTTGATGACTCATCGGCGAGTCATCGCGCGATCTGGCAATGTTGAGCGGAGGAGCCGTTGCTCAGCAGACAAAGAGTCGCTCCACACGTCAGGGTGGCAATGGAGTGAGGGTTAAGAATGCATGGGGGTTTCTTCAATGATCAAGCAACGTTGAGCCGAAATGCCGCCGTTCGGCGGACACCAGGAGGCACGTATTGTACCAGGTATTGTACATTGCAGGGCAGCGACTGGCAAAGGGGTCAGCGTGACGCTGCGCACAGAGGAGGGGCGCCGCTCCCAGCGCACACTCAGGTATGGGCGCAGCAGCAGTTGCCGGCAGTGGCTGCTGCGGTGTCAGCGTGTGGGGGTGCTGCGTCGAGGTGTGTGACGGTGTTGCTCACCTGCCCTGTATACGCGGCATGTGCAGGCGGTACACCAGGGCCTCCTCGGGCCGTGTGGCACCCTCGGGCATCTGCGGCGCTCAGCGGCAGCGGCGGCAGCAGAGGAGTGCTCAGCAGAAGTGGGAGTGCTCAGCAGCAGCAGCGGCAGCAGGAGGAGTGCTCAGAGAAGCGGCGGTGTGGGAATCAGCAGCAGCAGCAGAAGGAGGAGTGCTCAGCAGAAGGAGAGGCAGTGGAGAGTGCTCAGCAGCAGCAGTGGCAGCAGCAGTAGTGCTCAGCAGGAGGCAGTGTAGGAGCGCTCAGCAGCAGCAGCAGCAGGAGGAGTGGTCAGCAGAAGCGGCAGTGGAGGAGTTCTCAGCAGCAGCAGCAGGAGGGCTTTTCAGCAGCAGAAGCAGCAGCAGCAGCAGCAGTGCACAGCGGCAGTGCTCATTACATGTAGCAGCAGCCGCAGCAGCGCTCAGCAATGCTCAGCAGCAGAAGCAGCAGTGCTCATCAGACGCAGGCGAATGGATGCACCCTGTGTGTTGCGGCAACAGGGCATGGCAGGCACAGCCGGCCCCCACATGGGGTTGATGTGGCGGGTGGTGTACTGCATACCATATACCTACTTCTTAGGAAGTACTTCTTATGTACATGCTTCGAACTGCTTCGTAGTATACTACTATGCCATCGCATGCTGTACACAAAACATGAGAGGCAGACGGTACAGAAACCTCCAGTACCATGGCTGCTGCAGCACCTAAAACAACTACACAGCTGCGGCCCCCGTGTCACAGAATTTTCCCCACCTGTGACGCCATGACGGAAATTTCCGAAGGGTCAGGGTCATCCCCCGCGTCGCGCGGCACGCTCATGCTGGTGATGACCACTATGCGCGGGCCCAGGGCGTGAAGGGCACGGCAGGCGGCCACGGCATCAGCCTCACACTTGATGTCAACGCCGCTGAGGGCCTGGGCCTCAAAGGTGTTTGGGGTGATGACAGTCGCCAGGGGCAGCATGACGTCCCTGGAGAGGTGCCGGGGGGGCAGGCAGACAGTGCCCAGAGTTGTTAGATACCGTGGTGTAAGTTTTCGTTGTTGTATGTCGAGCATCCTTAGCTGTTGAGGGTACTGGCTGACAGTGCCCGCTTATGTTAGATCCGTGTTTTTCTTTCTTGTGCATCAAGCATCCTTAGCTTTTGAGGGTACTGAGCGGTGCTTGTCGGGTGGGGGCAAACTGGTGCTGACCAGGTGCACAAGTCACTGCCTTGTGCCCCAGCCACGGCAGTTCTGGGCTTGGCAACCCATTAGGCTTCTTTCATTTCTACAGTTAGTCAGTAAAGTCGCCTGGTTCTTGTGCTGGGTTTTGAACCGCTACTGAGGGAGGGACAAGTGGGTGTGCGGACGTGGCAGACGGCCGTTGGTGGCGCACCAGTACAAGTTAAAGTTTGTCCAGTACAAGTTGAAGTACACTTCCTCTCACCCCACATATATTCAATGCATCATTTGTGCAAGTGGAGCTGCCAAAATCGTACCATAATTGTTACATAGATATTTCTCAAGTTGCAACGTAAAACACCGTACACGTAATGCAAAGCGCAGCAACTTCGCTGAGCGGAGATGGGACGCGACAAACTTCAAGGCATTGTGGCCTGCTGTAGGCATCTTGCAATGGGTATGATGAAGTCACTGTTGACCGTAATGTCAAGCAATTACGATTTTGGTAACCCTCATAATATAAAAATCTTGTGTTGCGTGCATGAGCGGCAGCGGCAGCAGTGAACTTCAACTTGGACTGTACTTCAAGTGCACCATGTTGTACGTGCGACACTGTTTTAGAAGTCACAGTAGAGCACACGGGCATTCCAGCAATGTTGTTAAGTAAATGACATAGACGCGCAGTTTTCTGCAAGCAGCGGGTGCACTATAGACCTCTACACAGCGAATAAATGTGCCATATTCCCAGAGTGTCACCGGTAGATATATGAGAGACTTGAAGTATGTACGGTATACTTCAGCATGCACGTACACCCGTGTGTATGTGTACATACATGAATACATACACAATACGAAGGTTGACAGGCTACAGTAGCAGGAGCAGCGCCTGCAGCCACTTAGCAAAGTCACAGCCAACACTGTCAGGTGGCACCTGCCTCACCGAAAGACTACCGTACTAATACTTCAGTACTACTTTGTAGTGGTTTGCAAAGTAAATAATGATATGCAGCAGGCATACCTGGGTATGGCCTCGATCCAAATCAACAAAATTGTGACAACCCAGTTACAACCGCAGGGGGCTGGCCAGCTGGGGCGCTCACTACGCACTAGGTGCTACTTCTATAGAAGTAATTGTAGCTGTGTCAACTTACTCCTAGATGTACTTCCGAAGTATATAGTAACGGCGGCCATCGCACCTGTACGTCGCCACCAGCTCTGGCGGCACATAGAAGCCCACATCGTCGTCCCCCAGCACAGGGTCCAGGAAGTACCGCACATGCTTCTTGGGGGGCTGCTGCTGAGCACGCTCCTGCTGCTCGGCGGCTACTCCGCCCTCCGCTGCTGCTGTTGCTGCGCCATCGCCTCCGTCCCTTAGACCCGTGACGATGGCCGCCAGAGACTCCAGCAGTGCCTGCGGCGGCAGTGCCACGTGTATGTATGTGTGTGCGGCTGCGGGTGTCAACAAACAGGGCGCCCATGCTTGCTGGCTTGCTCGCTGGCTTATTGCCGGTCAGCCGCCACTACATCAATACATGATGTTTGAGTGTAGGGGCGCTGGAACTTGCCCCCTGCCCTTTGACTGGCCGTATGATATGTTATTCAATATCAACTTTAGCCACTTTTCTTGCGAGCAGCCTGCCCTGGCGTGTACTAAGGCTGGCAATGCAGAACAATGGGAAGATTTTCCCGTCTGTGCTCTACGGCACAGGGCTCTTGAATGCTTTCCCTGGCGCGTACAATAGCGGACGACGAAAAACGAAGGGAAGGCTAAGCCCTTAAAACCATCACCTAAGTTGTTGACCCAGGCAACAACTTCGGCACTAGACGGTGTCCCCCCCCCCCCCCACACCACACACACACACACACATGCACACGCAACATGCCAGCGCACCTGCGACCGGGCGTAGCCAGACAGCACATAGCTGTAGTTGAACACGCCGTTGATGCGCAGCCCCTCCACCAGCGCATCAAACTGCGCCGCGGACGTGGCGTCCCCCCTGAGGTGTTTGTAGCCCGCGTGCGTGCTGAAGTGAACCGTGTTCAGGGGGTCCACCTCAAGCCCCAGCAGCTGTGAGTCAGCGACAGCACCGCAAGGCCATCTTCATCAGATGTATAATTTAGAAGTGCTTCAGGTAAGTATCAGGGAAGTGCAGGACATGATAGAACCAAGCAGCAGGCCAGGGCTGCTGGCGCAAGGCAATGATTGCTGGTTAGGGGTGAAGCAGCACTGCGGTGGCGGCTTTGAGTGTGTGTGTGTGGTGAGCGGTGGTGTGCAGAGCTGTAGAACTGAGGTGTAGGTGGAAGGATGCTGCTGCTGTTGGGTGGAAATGCCAGGTGGCGATAGGTGTTGCTGGTTGGAGTGCGGTAGCGGCGGAGCGCAGGTGCTGCCGCTGCTTCTGTGTGGCAAGGACAGTGGCAGGCGCGCATGTGTGAGTTTGCATTGGCTCGTTCCCCACAGAGAATTGTGTGAAATACCCAAGCACCCCCACAACATGTGTGTTTGTGCAGGTGCACACTGCTGCCTTGTGAGCTCCATGTAGCAGTTACTGACGTGTGCCTCACAAACCTCAGCAACAAGAGGCGCAGCAGCTGCTCGGCTTCCGCCTCCTAAAAGCCTAGCTGTGCACCGCCGCCATGCTCATGAAGCAGCTCGTCACAATTCAGTTGCACGCAGCGTCAGACAGTGCTCGCCACGCACGCACGCACTTGGCACCCGCCTGTAATGGCAGCGTTGCCGCCTTGTTGCCGACGTAGCCGTGGACGGTGTGTGACTGCACCGACAGCACCCTGCCCTCCTTCACGGGCATGTCCATCATCTGCAGCCTGGTGCGGTAAGGGCTGACGGAGCTGCGAACGGGGCTTGCCGAGCCGCAAGGCGTGCTGCTGAAGCTCGCCATGCTGAGGTGGTTGAGGTGGTTGTAGGGGGTGGTGCGGGTGAGGGTTGAGCCACCTAGTGTGGCGGCTATGGGCGCCAGCCTGCGCACCAGCAGCTGGGACAGCATATAGTGCCCGCAGGGCGGCAGGGCTGCAGCACCAGCGGACCAGTCGCAGCACGTGTGGTGCGGATATGAAACATGTTAAAACATGTTGCTGCTCGCGTGTGTCAGCCGAGTGTATGCTGAGCACAGCCTTCGTTTTGACGTTTCAGAAGTTGGTGCAGCTGTGAGTGCAGTGAGTGAGTGCCACCACCAGCGCTAGCTTACTTACGGGGAGAGCGAGCGCAGTGGCCGGTGCCTGCGCCTGCTGCAGGTCGCACCAGTGACGACCCCTCTGGGTCAACCGCGAGCCGACGAGCTACTTGACCAAGTGAGACACTCTAACTGCCGCTTGCTGACTTGACACCCACCTGCTGCTGCTGTCCGCTTGTGCGGGCGCTCTCCTCACGGCAAGTTAGCAGTATGTGGCACTACAAAGCAGGCTGCCGCGGCGCCTGCTATGGCTTCCTGTGGACAGCCACGCGTTCTCTGAAACTCACCAGCACTTCATGTTCTTCTGTTGCTCCTGCGTGCTGCCAACCATCCCCGTTGCCGCTGGATTGCACCGACAGCGGCAACCAGCGCACCCACGACCTGCCACAATGATGGCGCAGCCCCAGCAGCCGCACCACCACAGCCACTCCCCTCACTACCCCCTGCAGCACCACCAGCACCACGACAACCAGCCCCAACAAGGGCTGGAGGACAGCCTGCGTCATCAGCACCAGCACCTCATGTACCAATCACAGCCGCTGCCCACCGGCTACGGCGTCAACACCTCTGTGGCGGCAGCATCCACAGTCCCACCCACCCCACCAACCGCAGCAGCGGGCAGCACTGGCGGCTGTGGTTTCGGCGGCGGCGATGGTGGTGGCGGCATTGGCCCACTGCCCTGCTATCACATGTTCCCTGGGCGGGCGCCCCTGTGCTGTTCGCCACTGCAGGAGCCAGTGGATGTGGCTGCCAGTAGCAGCGGCGCAACCGCCACCACGCTGCCCTGCTCACCCCATATAGGCATGCCCGGTGGCGTTGCAGCCGGTGGCGAGCTTGGTGGTGGTGGTGGCATCAAGGCTGCTGTCCTGCAAGACGCGGCGTTGAGGTGGGCAGCAGGATATAGTACTGAAGTATACATAAAAAAAGACAAGCCAGACACGTTATATTTATCAATCAATCAGCGCGTGCACGTTTGATGAAGGCTTGCGGTGCCAGTCATGGTTTGCGCATCACGGTGTGTGCCAACAGCACGTTAACACTTACAGCCAGGCAGTGCGTTTGCTGGCTGTCGGCTGCACTACCACAGGAGGAAACAGCTAGCAGTCTCCCACATGCCACAGCCCTGTTCTCCACCGCAGCTGCTGCAAACCCAGTGAGCACACGCCCTCCTTGCCTTAGCCACTGCCGCTCCTGACTCTCTCTGCTGCATCTGCACGCCTCAGGGACCTGGTTGCCAGCAAGGAAAAGGAGCTTCGGGAAATCAACGCGTTCCGTGTGTCCACCCTGGAGTCTGCCCTGTGTGAGAGGGAGGCAGCTCTGGCGGATGCAAACGCAAAGCTGGCGCGGCTGCGCGAAGACTTCAAGTACAACTTGAAGTTGATTGAGGGCCGCGACGCGGAGCTGGAGCGCTACGAGGCCACGCTCGAGGGGGCGCGCGCGTGCCTGCGCGACAGGGATGCAGAGGTCAGAAACACCACGTCATTTGTAACGGTACCTCAGAAGAAGTGTGTACTTCTTGACGTATTGTTGTTAACAGCATATGGGGTGTCGAAGTGGCGATGGTGTAAGCTACACCAATGAGGCAGCAGCAGCCTGTGGCTGCTCCTCCACTCGCCCACCCACCCACCTGCGTTCGCATACCCACCGCTCAGGCGGTGCCAAACACACCCATCCGCTACATCACCCCCCCCCAAATACCTCAGAAGTCCACACAATCCCCCCCGCCCCTCCCCCCGCCCCTCCTCCCGCCCCTCCCTCCCGAAACCCCCACAGTCAGCGGAGCTGCGGCGGCAGGTAGATGAGCTGCTGGAGCGCACCGCCGCTGCCTCAGCCCGTGAGGACGCCGCCGTCTCCCACTGGCGCGACAAGTGCAAGGCGCTACGGGCGGAGGGAGAGTCGCGCCGCTGGGAGTGCGAGGAGGCGGTGAGGCACGCGCGAGCAGACGCCGAGGCGGCGCGCGCCGACCTCGCCCGCGCCGCACGCGGCGTCGAAGACGAGCTGGAGTCCCAGCGCCGCGACATGACGCTTACCTTCGATGATGTGCTTCGCGCGCGCGACGAGAGCGCCAAGGCGGCGGCCGCAGCCGCGGCGGCTGCAGTCGGCGATGCCCAGGCACGGGCGGCGCGTGCCGAGGCGGACGCTCAGAGGGCCAGCGCTGATGCGGAGCGAGCGCGTGCGGAGGCTGCTGCCACCACGGAGGCTTTGTCAGAGGCGAGGGCGGCCCTGCGGGCGGCGCGGTGGGAGGCTGAGGATGCCGCAAGAGCCCGCGGGGCGGACGTTGCGGCGGCGGCGGCGGAGGCGGCGGCGGCGCGGCGAGAAGAGGAGGTGGGGCAAGGCGGCAGCTGTGCGGCAGCGCCTTGAAGGGCGTGGGTGTGAAGTACATGTGGGGGGATAGCGGGGAGGGGGGGGAGAGTAAGGTGCTCCTTGCTGGGGGAGGGGGCTTGAGCAGGGGAGTGCAGAGTTGGCGGCATGTGGTGCGGCGAGAGTATGAGGTGCAACACGGAAAGATTGTAGTGCGGTGATTGAAAGTGCAGTCGTAGCATGACCATTCTAGCAATGGGAATCCTAGGCACACAGTTTGCCTTGGGAAGGGGAGCCGGAAGCGCGCATGCCAGCAGCAGCAGCATATGTAGTCGCAGTGGCGCAGTAGGCCAAGGCGCCAGCGGCAGCATGGCGAATCGAGCAGGCGCGGCGGATTCCGACAAAATGCTTCAGGTGTTACCTGCGTTTGCACTTGAAGCCTACATGCGCAACTTTGACGAGGGACACATACATATTCCTGCACAAATGTGAACCTCTTTGAAATCTGGGCCTGAGGCCGATGCACACTCAGCTGCGGCAGCACGCACGCGGCCCTGGCAGAGCAGGCCGCGGCGGCATGCCAGTGCTGCTGGTGCCGCCGCGGAGCCGGCAGCGGTGTGGGTTTTGTGGTTGGCACCCGGATCAGTTTCAAGCGGCGGGCATGGTTGTGAAAGGGTGAGGCGCCAGCAGCTGGAGGCAAAAACGGAAGTAGCACACTGGCGTGTGGTGGCCAAGTCCCTGCATTCAAAAGTAGGCATGGAGCCATGCGCAGCAGGGTTGTACACAGGCGAGTGTTGGGAGCAGGGTGGTTGTTCCGGCCACTGTGTATAGCAGCAACGGTGTGACACCCACCACTGCTGCTCCGGTGGCAATATACTACTGTGATATACTGAACTGCCAACAGCGTGCTGTAGTACCTCGCTGCGCCTTTGACGCGTACCTTGCACGGTGACTGATGTGTGACTGCCCACCCGCCTGCGCTGTGACTCTCTGCCCACTCCACACACAGGATGCGGTTTTTGAAAGCGGGCTGGAGCGTGGTGATGGCAACAGAATCCGGTTCCAGGGGGGGGAGTCGCCAAGCGACAGCGCTGAAGCGGAGTTCCAAAGTGATGAGCACTCAACGGCTCGACCATAGGTGGGTGTCAGGCATGATCTGCATTCTCGCTAGGCAGTCATGCAGTACACAACATGGTTTGTCATGGCTGCCAGTTATGGCGGGGTGTGACTGTTGTGAAGCGCGTTTCCACGACTGGCGACTCGCGACGGAAGGCTGCTCAGTGATACAGCATCCAGGTGCGTTGCCACTGCGTCGCAGGGTTGCGTTGTTGTTCCGCATTTCACACGACACGTGGCTGTGATGGTGTGCAGTCGTCGTGCTCCAGCTGTGTCTGGTCACCCCCAGCTACTGATGCTTCGCACGTGTTGCCCATCATTGTCTGCTGCGCTTAGCGATGGGCGCGGCACCTTCGAACCTTTCTTCTACATAGGTATTGCGTCCCAGCACAAAGGTCTACAGGATTGTATTGCTCTTTGTGGCAAGGACCCCTGACACTCACGTGCAGTGTCAATGCCCACTCTCTTTGCCAACCACTTTGTTGATGCAGGCGTAGCAGGCGCACTTGGGGACGAACCGGTGCGCGTGTCGAAACAGTGCCTGGTCAATGTCAATAGGCACTGTCTTTACTTTGGTATATGACACCGTATTGTGTGGTGCCCTGCGTTCCAACATGGCTATTGCTGCTTGTGCACTTCTGCAACCCGCTTGGTGCTGTGGAGGCTTACCTTGTGGATGAGCGCTTTTAGCTGCAGCGATGCTGGTTTGTTAGTCAACAGGCGTAAAGCAAAGCCAGCGCAATGAGCTTTTTGAAACTGTTGTGTGGTGCGCAAGTCATCGAAGTACCGTCCTCTTGCGCTACGCTTTTAAGTTAAGACACCAAACTGTAGCACGGCAACAAAACGCCAACAGCAGCGGTAAGCAGTTGAGGCCTGCAGCCACTGCGCATCATTGCATGACGTCTCCTTCCTTGCGCACTTCAACCTGTTTAGCAGCTTGGTGCGACACGTGCACTCACCTGCACCACTGGCAGCAGCGGCTAACAAGCACCAGCTCGGCCTGTGCATGCTGACGCGCCGAGTGCAGCCTGCATAGCCAGTAAATTGCGCGTACTGGCTCTACAATAATGAACAGAACCGATTTAGTTTTTGCCCACTTCGAAGTATATACTTCAGAAGTATAAAGCCAGTAGCAGCACAGGAGGCGGCACGCCCCGTCGGGAGGGGGGAGGGGTGGCGGGAAAGGTCGCACGGGGGCGCGCAGCATCAGCGTTGGTCCGGCAACGCTGCCCCCACCACCACAGGCAACGACCGCGAAAAAGAAGCGAGCAATTGGCTGAAGCCGGCACTACTGCACCCAGTTCCCGGATTTCTGCCCAGGACGAGTCCTGGCCACAACTCTCAAACTGGCGCCTGGTCATTGTTTGGCACAAGCGCTGCAGCATTCAACAGGTTGTTTGGCTCCACCCCTGGCCACTGCTCTCGCCGCCCATTGTGTGCGTTCTCGTGCACTCTACGGTCTCAGCCTCCTTCACATCGGCAGGTGCCGGCGCAGAAACAACACACGGTGCCAAAGCCCCGCGCAACCCCACGCGTCGCTGGCGCACTCGGGCGACCTCGCGGTCCAGCGGCGCAAGTGCACGTGTGCGCGCGCATGTTGTGTGTGTATGGGGGGCAGGAGAACGCAGTAGGGCGCGATTGACCTGCGTGCGTGCAACTAAGCCCACGCCAGGCGCGCCCGCCAAGCATGGAGACGGAGGGAGAGCTGTACTTTTATTAAACTCCGCTTAGGGCGCGGAAAGCCCTTTGCACACGGTGCGCATGACCAGAAAAAGGGATC